>PITA01004857.1:97912-118007 GCA_004023965.1 Spilogale gracilis | reverse complement strand
CCTCCTTCTCCTCCTCCTTCTTCTTTTTTAAGATCTTATTTATTCCTGGGCGCCTGGGTGGCTCAGAAGGTTAAGACTCTGCCTTTGGCTCAGGTCATGATCTCAGGGTCCTGGGGTTAAGTCCCACATTGGGCTCTCTGCTCAGCAGGGACCCTGCTTCCTCCTCTTTCTCTTCCTGCCTCTCTGCCTATTTGTGATCTCTCTCTTAAAAAAGATCTTATTTATTCCTTTGACAGCTAGAGAGAGAGCACAAGCAGGCAGAGCAGCAGGGAGAGGAGAAGCAGGCTCCCCACCCAGCAGGGAGTCCAGTGTGAGGCTCGATCCCAGGATCCTGGGAGCATGACCTGAGCCGAAGGCAGACGCTCAACTGACTGAGCCACCCGGGCACCCCCTGAAACAAGTGAAGGAAGTGTTGGGTGCTTTGGGTTCTGGGGTCAGCTGCACCTCGCCCGCATAGTTTTCTCCAGGGACATGAAGCCAACGCTGGTTTCTCTATTTCTCTCCTGTTCATCATACTCGTACTTACTGTCTGTGTTAGGCTTCGGGGTATTTAACGTACACTCTGTGTCAATCTTTATTGCATCTGAAAATAGGGGCCTCCCTGGGACCCAGCTCAGCTGTAGGCCCTGCTGGGGACTCTGGGATGGTGAAGTCAGTCAGAGTCCCTAACACCTAGAAGGGACCTTAACAGCCCTCAGTGACCTGAAGGGCCGTTCCCAGCTCTCTCTCCCTTTGCCTTTCTCGGGTAAGGCCCACCAGGCTAGGTTCTGTTATGAGCGGTTGCCATGTCAGTGGAAGGGAAAAGGGAAGTCTCACCTCCTCACCTCTCTCTGAAGACAGCGGTTTGTTCACCAAAGCCCATTGCCCCTTCGTGCATGTCCCTGTCCCCTGGAACCCCAGGAGGGAGGAGTTTTACTGGTTAACACATGCGGGATGTTACATATTTACTTTGCATTTAGGTAAAACGGGAGCAGAAGAAGCATGCCATGTTTGGTTAGATAAAAATCCAGGTTGCTTTGGGGTCTTTAGCAGAGGAACCCTAATTTACAGATGTTGGGGGAAAAAAGCACTCTGACCCCTGCTTCCCTTTTACTCCTAATAAAGTTCACCTGAGCCTAGACAGAGTCTGAGGCCTGGCCCGGACTTGTAGAAATGGGGATGGCATCGTCCAGGCTTTGTGAGCAATGCCATAGCTCGGCCTCCCATCGGGCGGCAGGAGACCGTCCACCGCCTTCTTGGGAGTTTACTTTGTGTCAGGGACTTGACTCATGTTGTTTTATTTGAATTGTCTCAATTCAATCCTCACTTAAAAACGAGGGGACTCTGTAAGCCCAGGGAGACCCGGTTTGGACTTAACAAGCGTCAGACCTGTAAGCTAATACATTCGTCTTAAGCGCCCACACCCCTGATGTTGCCCAGAGATGACATGCCCAAGGTCAAGCCCACAATCTGTTGACTCTTGTGTTCTCGTCAGCCACGGTGCGGCGTGGAGAGGTGGGGGTACCGCGTTCCCTGCTGAGGCCCAGGATGGAGGGAAAACACTTGGTGGATCACATTCACACAATCTGGGGTAACTCTGTTCATTCGTGCCTCAGTTTTCTCATCTGTGAAATAGGTTATTAATACTAGTAGTGAGGTTTACATGAGATTATTCAGGTAAAGCCTGGCATGTTATAAGCTCTTAGTGCATGTGAGCGCCAACAGCTAAGTAGCTATAATAGTGACATTAATGATCATTCCAATTTTGACAATTTTTACTTCTGGGGCACCCGGGGGGCTCTGTTGGTTAAGCATCTGCCTTTGGCCTAGGTCATGATCCTGGGGTCCTTGGATCCCTGCCCATCGGGGAGCTTGCTCCTCTCTCTGTTCCTTCTACCCCACTCATTCTCTCTCTCTCGTTCTCTCTCTCAAATAAATTATACACACTGCACTTATATTAAGAACTTCAGTTTCACAACTTCGAGCGCACGTGCGACATCGTAGAATCCCCAGGGGCCTGTCGCAGAGCTGGCTCTCCTGGGAGCCTCGTGTCCTGGCTGCTACTCAGTCTCATCTCCCACGGTCCTGGTGACTCCGCTTCTGCAGGGCCCTGTGTCAGTAAGCAAGTCGTTGTGGAGGAGCCCCAGACTCCGCACTGGAGAACCGGAAAGTCGGTGCAAGAGTGTGGGATTATTCAAGGCCGGGCTGTCAGCCCCTTCCCTGGGAATGTCCCATGTTGTTCATTAAACGGTTCAGATGTCACCACCCCAGAGAAGCTGATAACACGGACCGTCCACTCCTGCTCCCAGGTTGATGTGAGTGGGCTTTTCCTTTGCTCCCTTGGTTTGTGTGAACTTCTGTTGTAGCCTTTTCCGTCATGTGTTCTTAGGGGGTTGTGTGTCTGAGCTCCCGCACATGCTGGGAGCCGAGCTCTTGAGGACAGGAGACCGTGTCCGTGTTAGGCACTTACGCGTGTTGCCCAATTCCATCCTCATGTGCTGGGGAAAGAGACCAGCCCCTCCCCTGCTCTCGCAGTTAGGCAGGGCTCCTTCTGGGGGAAGAGTGGGGAGCAGAAGTCATGTGCCTAAGCTTGGCGACAGCACTGATTTGTTTGGGATCAGTGGGGCTGGGGCGTTCTGCTGCACGTGGGAGGGAGGTGTCTGCAACTGTGCACGGCCAGGCCGGCAGTGTGTGTGTTCCACAGGTGAGGAGTCAGGCTTTGCCAGCTTAAACACCCGTCCGAGGTCCCCCAGCTGGGATTCACGTCCGGGTCTGGCTTGTTCTGTGCAGTACGCTGCAAGTAGCTGGTCCTGGTTTCTTTCTTTTTTTTTTTTTTTTAAGATTTTATTTATTTGACAGAGAGAAACACAGCCAGAGAGGGAACACAAGCAGGGGGAGTGAGAGAGGGAGAAGCCGACTGCCGCCGAGCAGGGAGCCTGATGTGGGACTCGATCCCGGGTCTCCGGGATCATGACCTTGAGCCGAAGACAGTCGCTTAACCAACTGAGCCACCCAGGCGCCCCATGCTGGTCCTGGTTTCTTTTGTTGTTGTGTTGTGGGGCCAACAGGTGCGTGTGCAAGTGGGTATGAGTGTGTGTGTGGGGGGGGGCATCTAGCAAAAACCACAGGGCTTGGCTGCTTTCACAGGGTGGGTGATTGGGAAGGCTGGCATCCTCCGCCCAACAGGTGAACTGAGTACAGAAGCCACGTTCCCTTTAATGTGGGGCTTTGGTGAGACCAGCAGGACTGGACTGCGCTTGCTGAGCTTCTCCTCGCCATCCAGATGGGACTAGGAGGGTGGGAATAACAAGAAATAGGACAGGGGGCCGAGGTGGAGGCTAGAAGAAAGGTTTAAATAAATGTTTTCTTAGCATCTTCCCCGGGAAACTAACTGCAACTGGATTCTTAATTTAGCTTTATCTTTTTCCAGACCACATTGTTTCTTACAAGGTGCATGTCCACTGGGAATGTTGATTGCACACATCAATTGAACGCTGGCATTTTGGGGGCTGTTTGAGTAGCAGAAACTCATAATGGATTTTCTTCTGTCCTTAAGGGGAGTCTGTTTCTTTTTTAGAGCCAAGAAAGCATGTGGGCAATGAGGTGAGCTCCCAGATGCGGCCGACTCCTTCTGTCCTGTGAACTTTGACTTGAGATCTGTTTTAGCCTTTTCTACTTGCTCTTGGCAAAACAAATTGGAAGAAAAAGAAACATAGCGACAGGTTCCTTCCACAGTTAACCTCAGGGGTCTTTTAGAATCTACATTTAGAAACAAAATCAGATGCATTGGCCATTTGTAGGGCACCTGTCACGTGCCAGGTAAGATGTGCAGTATTTTCAAAGCAGTTTGATTAAATCCTTTGCAAAGCGCCCTTTGGCAGCTACATGATCCTGGCCCCTGGGCGCCCACCTCCCCGGAGCTCTGGGCTCTCTTCTGGTTCTCCCATCCCAGACTACTTCCTTATGGCGACTCAGAAATGACTCCAAGGGAGGAGGAGTGCTGAGATCCCTGACACAGTTAGTTCCTTCAGGAGCAATTCCTGGCCCCCCTTCTGTGTGGAGAGGCGTGTAGCTGGGTGGTGAACATTTCTAGAGGAACACAGCCCCTCGAGAGCTGTGGTAGCTACAAACTCGCACTTACCTTGATTGGACTCTGTCTGTGGAACATTCTGGAATCTCTTCCGTGGAAGTCTGGCATGGGGTTTTCTTCCATCACTCCCTTTTACAGCCTCTCCCAGCCCTGCTCTGCCCTTGCTTCTAAAAACAGGTCATTCCTTGTGCATACCCAACAGCTGGGTCCATAGGAGGTCCTCAGCAAGCAGTCGGGAAGTAGAAGCTGCTTCTCAGAGGGCTGAGGCTGAATCCTCTCTCTCATCACTTATCCCTTGTGTTCTCTTGATCTTTTTTGCCTCAGTTTCCTCATCTTGGGGTGAATAATACCGCATGGTATTGCCGCTAAGACTCAGTGAGCAAAGCTGTTGAATGAGAACCTGGTAGTGTTTTATTCGCTGTCATATTGCCGGCCGGGTGCTCAGTAAGTATGTATTGGACAACGGAAGGGATAAGGTGTGCCTCTCTAAGCTCATTTCTCCCACTTTGAAAAATGAGATAATGGTGTCGATCAGTGGTTCTTAAGGGGGGCTGCTTATCAGAAGTTCCTTAGGGGCTTTTCCTATAATGTCCTATAAAGACTCCAAGAATGTCTTGGCCGGAGCTTGGCACATGCATTCTGCAAACAAGTGTTCCAGGTGATTCTTATCTGCAGCCCTGGTTAAGAATGAGCGGCTCATTGGCCGCTGGGGTCTCTCACCTAATTCTGCATTGGAAAGGTAAGGGGCAGGTCATCAGAGGCTTCTCAGGGCTCACTCCAGCCCCCCACTTCCCACCCGTCCTTCAAGACTCAGCTTTAGTGTCACCTCCAGAAAGACTCCCCTATCCTCAGATCAAAGGTACTGCTGTCTGTTCGGTGCCCCATGGTCCTCCTGGGCATCTATAGGGCTACCATCAGCTGGAATGAGGTCTGTCTTCTTTATGAGGCCATAGGCTCGTGCAGGGCAGAGTCTTACCTGATTCAGTGTGTCGTCCCGCACCCCCCCTGCCTCTTGGACTGAGTTGGTACATCATATATCTTTAAATGTGTTGCCAATAATATATGAATTTTTCGAAAGCTAATTTCTCCGGTTTTACATGTATAAATCATAACTCTCCCCTGATATTCCTTCTGTTCTTTTCAGACCACTAACAAAAGACATCTTTGTTAGATTGGCCTTTTTTTTTTTTTAAATAGAGACATTTAGGGGAAAAAGCAATACTTTTCCTTTGTAATTAACCTTGATGATTAGACTATCTTTTCCATTATGTTTTATTTTTACTCTCCTGGAATTTATCAAGTGGCCTCGTTTCTGTGAATGTTACCCTTCAGAAGAGCAAGGGAGCTTGATTAGAGCACTGGGGGATTTACTTTGTGTTTTTTAAAAAATAAGGAGCATGGTGGAGAGGGCTGATGTGAGCCGGTGGGTGAAAGGGGAGCCTTTGAGCTATAAAAAGGGATCTTCACACTAGGAAACAGAGCCCAGTCTCCCAGGACAGGATTTTTTTTTCCCCCAACAACTGCTCAAGTAATTAATAGTCACTTTTACTTTTGAATTTGTTTTATATGTGGCAGAGGTTCCTGACCAGTCCCTCATGGCCTTTCATCTACGCCGAGGGCAAGTTTCTTTTTTTTTTTTTTTTAAAGCACATTAATAATTGCATTCATCAACTCTGACTTTCTGTTAGCTCTCTGAGTGTGAGGTTTGCTTTATTGCATTTTTTTGGATACACATGGATTTGAGAGGCCATTGCACAGTGCCTTGGTAAACTGCTTAATCCCTAACAGGCAACTTAATTTTCTTGTCCAGTGGGGTGGGGCTGTGTGTGCAGATGGTCAGTCCTTGCCTGTCTAGTGGGAACTCAGCTGGGAACATGCTGAGAACAGTTTCATTTCACATTTTCACACTTGCTTCCTCTTGTCCACAGCTGAGCCAAGAGGTGCTCTTGGCAGGGGGTGGGGGTGGGATGGGGTGGGGGAGGGGCTTGTCCTTGGAGTGTTGTGGCCAAAGAGTAAGAGGAAGTTTGCTTTTCTCCATTTGCCCAGTGAAGATTTAGTGCCTGCTTCCAGACAGGTTCTGAGGATACAGAAGACACAACAAAGTCCTTTCCTCATGAACTTGCTCTTTCCAGCTTAACTTATGTGGGAAGGTAGGCATCCTCGTTACATAGGCATACTTATTTAGGCCTGACCACTCTGAAAGTAGATGTTATTAAGGATCTCTCTCTTTCTCTGTCTCTGTCTCTGTCTCTGTCTCTCTCTCTCCCTCTCTCTCACACACACACACACACACCTGTAAACATGATTCTAGCCTATGGTATTTTGCAAAACAGTTAAGCTATGGAATTATGCAGTCTGGGTTTGAAAATAAACCCTGCCTCTTCCCACCTGTGTGGTATTGAATAACTCTGACTTCAGCATTCAGAGCCTCGAGTCCTCCTCTGTTGAATGAGGCTAATGGTTGGACGTACCTCTCTAGAGCACTGAGATGACATGGGAGGGGCAGAGTGGATGGCCCGACTGCGCAGGGACAGCCCGTAGTAGGTTGGAGCTGCAGCAGGGAGGACAAATTTTTCTCCACCCTCTAAGGTTCAATGGCCAGAGCTGTGAAATAAGCTGATAGAAGACAGATGAATAGGGGAAAGGTGTATATATATTTTTGGATGTTGACAATTTTGTGGGACATGGAGGTAGGGGGAAGAGGCTTCAGAGAAAGAAGAGAAAACCCCTCAAAGAAGCAGCTAGGATGGGACAAAGGAAGAAACAAAGGGGTTTTTGGACCTTTTAGAGGGGTGGTAAATTGCAGGAAGGTCACTGAACAGGGCGGCACTGATGGCAGAAAAGGGTTATCTAGCAGGGTCTGTAGATTCTCCTCAGTGCCCTCTGCTTCTCTATGATAAAGGTATTCTCCCCTCTTTCTGATGTGGGAAGAGAGGGCATCTTTGCAGGGGCATTTATGCCCTGCTTCCAGGCAGGTAGGGAGAAGGCAGAGAGCACATCCCGGGTCTGCTTTTTTCTCAATGCCATCTGCTCAAATAGCCCTTATGTCACAGAGGCATATCTTGGGTAGCATATTCTGACCTTGGCCCTGTGGATACACTGACATATTGTCAGCCTGGCCGGGAGAGAGAAAGCAAGGCTCTTTCTGGTCAGAGTGGACGTTTACACCTGTAAATCTGGAGTCCTTCCTGGACCTGGTCCTGCACCAGGATGACCTAAGATCCAGTTTGTGGTCAGAGAGATTGCTTGTGGCAGAGGATCTGGGGACCCCGGTTCTGTCTGGTAGTTGGAGGGTGGTCTCGGATATTTCCCCACTTCTGTAAATGTCACTTTTCTCCTTTCTGAACTGGACACGGATGCTGACTTCTGTGGTCATCTTCTTCACTTCCCTCAAATCTCTGTTTAAATTTCATATTCAGGAGGCTGCCTCTGGCCACCTGCTTGTCCGGGGTCCTCGCCTGGCATGCCCAGTCCCTTTTGCCCTACTCTACCTTTCTTTTCTTTCTTTCTTCTTTTTTTCCCCAAGGTACTTATCATTTCTAACATACTGTCGGATTTGTTTCTTTTAATGTTTTATGTTTGTTTTTAATTACCTCTTTATCCCATTGGAACGTCACCTCATTAAGGGTCAGGAGTTTTATTTATCCTTTACCTTGGTCGTCTTGAAACTGCCTGACACAAACAGGTACTGGGAAGAGCTGAAGCTTCTGTCTGCTGTCTGCATGGGACTGGCCTTGCTTCGAGGGCGAGGCCCTGGTGTTCTCCTCTGGGATGAGAAGAAGGTCACAGCACACCCACCTGTGGCAAGGTCACTGGGTGATGGTGGGAGAATCCAAGAGGAAGGCAGGAGCACTCTGTGATGGGGACTGATCGCAGATGAAGACGGGATCACTGTGCAGCTCACAAAACCGGCCAGACCCCTTCACTCCAGATCATGACAACAACAGCCGTGACTTTACCCATATGGCTATAGTCCTCCTCTGTTCCTCTTGCTTCTCAACATCAAGATTACAAGGGCACATGGTCACAGAATTCCTGCTTCAGGACTGCACCCACCAGATCCAAACCATGCATCCGTGAACCCTCCCCCAAATCACTGTGCAAGCCCCAGTTGTATAATAATCACCTCCTAACATCCTCGTGTTGAGACACCCACGATTCGCTGGGATGACTTCCTTGTTTGACTTCAGGTGTGCTCTTGGTGGTCTTTGGAGGCTTTAGCATCGAATGGCCTGGCGAATGAAGCCTTGCCACTAGCCATCACTCTGCAACCATGTGGGGTTATCATTAATAGATAAATGGTGTTGAACAGATGTGATAGCTGCCTGGCCTGAGTTTTCTAATTGGCAAAGCAAGAGGGTTGACCACATGACTCGCTGGATTTTCTTGTAGTCATTGCATTCTGTTGACTTCTGAGTATTACTAAGCTCTCAGTGTGTGCTATGCATTGTGGGGCCTAGGAAAGAGGTAGGAGTAAGAGGTCTTAGAACTCCCCCCTGGCGTGTAGCACTTGCACGTGGTGGGGCCCTGAGTTTTTTTTTTTAGTAACTGAAAAATTGTGATGATGTTGATTCAATGTTAATGATCATAACAGCATAAAGTTCCCAAATGTTTCTTCCATGTTAGCTGAGCAAGGTCCCATGAGTTCTCATGATAACCAAATGAGGGAAGCGCTGTTATTCCATTAAACATGTGAGGACATGAAGGCAGAGAGAAGTTAAGTCACTTTCCTAAGATCACACAGCTAAACAGTGTCAGAACTGGGATGGAATCCTCGGTCTTTGTCAGGCTAAGTCGCACATTTTCTTCATCGCAACACTGCGGTGAACTAACGCGATTGTCGAAGAGATGTCCCATGGCCTGTCGTGCTGTGTTAAAGAGTGCACAGTTTAAGTGGAGGGCCGAGTCTTACACACCTTCGATGGTTGGGATGATAACGCAGGAGTTGTCAGGCGCACTGCTAAAGGTGTGGACGTTGAGAGAAAGGGAAAGCCTGGTGCACGGGGCTGATAGTAGGAGGTACAATCCAAGAGACACCACAAGTCTTGAGAAGAGCACAGGGTTTGGAGGCAAAGAGACCCAGGTTTTATGCTGAGTTTACAGCATATGAGCTCTTGACGACTTTAATTGCTAGATTTTTCATTTGTCAAAAAGATAGGGTCAGTAACCTCTCCTTGCCTCATCAGGAGGTGACACCTGTGTAAGGACTTTATAAACAGTAATGTGCTGTACCAGCACAAGCCCTCCCTAATTGTGTGTGTGTGTGGGGGGGGGACCCATGTGGTTTCAAGGCATTTCATGGAACGTAAGCCAGGTGCTAAGTGATCTCTCTGTCTTCCACTACCCAAACTTTAGAAAGGAGTGTTGCCATAGGAACCTTGTCATTATTATTCAGCAGACGTAGACTTGTAAGGGTAGAGTCTTTCAGGTTACTTGTAGGGTCTTGCGAGCAGGAGTGTGGTGGGAGGGGCATGCTAGAGATGGGTGGAACAAAATAAGGCGGGAGGCCCACAGGGCCCCTCCCTCAGGCGAGAGGCCCAGGGTGAAGGGGCTGCCTGGTACCTTTGAACCATCTGCCTTACCCCCTCCACTCTGAGTCAGCCATAATTGTTCAGGGATTTCAATTGGAAAATGTGTTAGCCACATTATTCTTCCAAATAAGGTCATAACGTCTACCTGTGTTAAAGAGGGGAAGAGTTCCTTCTTTGGAATTTTAGATCATAAGGAAGGTGAATGTCTGGTGGTTATGACCGTAGTCCAATCTAGCATGTATTGCGTGTGACCTCCCAGACACTATGTTCCGCTTATGGGTGTGCGAATTCCTTTCATTGCCCTTTGTAAATGTGGAAATGGGTGCAGAGAGACTGAGTTACCTACCCACAGCTACCGGCTGGCGGGGCTCACGGCATAGATTTGAATGCGGCCCTTCTGACCTCAACTTCCAAAGTCTCAAGACTCTGCTCCCTGTGTCCTCCCAGAGCATCGTAGGGTATGAGAGCTTTTATCTAGGAGCATTGTATTTTAGACTGGAAAAGGGCGTTTGGAAGAGGCGAGGCCCTCGTTGGAAGGCCATGGTGCAAGACCTAAGGCCTCAGAGCCCGACTGCCTGGACCATCGTTCTGCCCCTCTGCCCTGGAGCAGCCACAGGACCCTGGGCTTGTTACGTCATCTTTGTGTTTCCTCATGTGGAAAATTGAGATAACAAACCCTTCTTACACCAGAGGGATGTGAGAAAAATGAAAGGAATTAATATATTTGAAACTCTTAAGGCAGTGCCTGGTGCACTGTGAGTTACCAGTAGGTGCCACCCGTTCCGTGGCTTATAGTCCTAATTTGAGTCTGTTCCAGGATGCTGGAGTTCTGGTCCTTGCCTCCCCACCTCCCCAACCCCGGGACCCATATCCCTCTGGAAATATGGACAGTGTTGAAGATACAGTGAAGTCGGTGAAGTGGAGACTTGCTGGTTCACAAACCACATTCGCTTACCGCCCGCGCCCAGGTGGTCGGATATTCCATGAAATGCACCTGCCCGTGCGTGTCCCCTGGACCTGGTGTCCAGGACAAGGGTTTATTTTGATCAGCCTCCCATCCTGGGGTGACTCAGGCGATGGTATGCCTTGGGGGTTGAGGGTGATGACACAGCACCACCCCTAGGCCAGAAGTGGCACAGGGACGCGGAGCTTAGGTACTGCTCCCCTTTGTGTGGCTCCGTGGCAGGAGCAGGTGCTGGCGGGAGGTGAAGGAGAGGGACTGGGTCTGAGCAACTTGGGGATGGCTGGAGCAAGGACATGAACCCAGGGCCCTCTGTCTCAGAGTCCATCTGGGAGGCACCCAAGGGACTTGCCGTGAGTAATTGGTAGAAGATCAGTTCATGCAGAACTAGAACACTGCAATAGAAGGAGGGTAAGCCTCTTGTGAGGCTCTGGGATTTAAGGGCCCTGTGCCTGGCAGGCTGCCCGGGGTGGGGGGCCCCTTCGCCTCTGTATGCCTTCAGGGAGGGTTCCGGCTCCTTTCTGGCCGAGGAAGAACCCAGGTCAGGCTGGGGAATAGCTCTTAATGCCTGCATCTTTCTCAGTCGACTGCCTCCTTAGGCCTGTGAGTCTGGTTTGAAAACCATGTAGCCATCATCCCGTTTCTGTCCTCATACACCACACGCACCACATGCGGTGACCACACGTGGATACATTTGCCATGAGCAGTGCGGGGGTGGCCGACATCGCTTTGGTGGGAGAGTTGTCTTCAGTCTTCTCCTGAGAAGCAGCCCACTCGTTCCTCCTCTGAACTGCCGTAGCCGATACAAACAATAGCATCATGCCAGTAAAAAGCAAACAAAAAAACCCGCAGAGGGCTTCGCAAAATCTATGTTGCTGATTTAGTTTGGATTGATCGTATCTCTGGCTTCTTTCAAGGGACTCTTGATTGACTACGGGGAGTGGCTGCTCTTCGCCAGCATGAAATCCCTAATCAGGAGTGGAACAGGGACATGGATGGTTTCATGGTCCTTCAGATGGTGCCAGATAGACACAGGCTGTTCGTTGTGTGACCACCAGTTAGCGTTACTGGGGGTGGCAGGAATTACTGGTTTGATGATGGATCGGGGGCTATGGCTTCGTCTCTTTGAGGGAGGGAAAACTGATGAGTGAGTTGAGGCGGTAAGAGATGGAGTTATGGCAGGTGTATGTGACAGGTGGAAGGCAGGGTTTGCTTGGCTTTGCCTCGTTCATCATCTAAGGTGACTGGGAATTTTTAGCAGACTTGTGTCTATCACAGAGCACATCTAGGGGAGCGTTGGACAGATCGATAGATAGCATTTAATACTCTTAGAAGGCCAGTGGATTTTGGGGCACCTGGCTGGCTCAGTTGGAAGAGCACGACCCATGATTTTGGGGTCATGAGCTCAAGCCCATGTTGGGTATAGAGAATACGAAAAACAATCAAAACTTAAAAAAAAGGGGGGGCGCACCTGGGTGGCTCAGTCATTAAGCATCTGCCTTCAGCTCAGGTTCTGATCCTGGAGTTCTGGGATTGAGCCCCGTATTGGGCTCCCTGCTCAGCGGGAGGCCGGCTTCTGCTTCTCCCTCTCTCACTCCCTCTGCTTGTGTTCTCTCTCTAGCTGTGTCTCTCGCTGTCAAATAAATAAACAAAATCTTAAAAAAAAAAAAAAGCTTAAAAAAAGTCCAGTCGATTTAATAGTGTTGCTTTGTTACTGGGGGACTCTTTGTCAGTCACCTGACATATCACACTGTTGGGGACGAAGGACAGAATTTAAGCTGTAAATTGTTAAGTGTCGGGTATACCTAGCGGTGTCGCTATGCTAACCGTGTCGTACTGAAGTCTGATTTTTTAAAAAAATGAATGATGTCCCATCGTTGAGCAAAAAGTTTCAGATCAACAACAGGGTTTCCTCCACTCCGGGTAGAACTAAAAAGCTGTCACTTCATGTATTTGTACACATGTGAAACATTTTGGAAGATCCATAAGAAGCCGAAAAATAATCCAGTATAGAGAGTCATAATTAATGGCTGTCAGCGACACAGAGAGAAAACCACCAGATGTTCTGTGTCTCCTGATGGAACAGGAATCTGGTCCGGAGTCTTGATCTCACTCGGAAATCAGAAGTGGGAGAGGCACAGGCCCGTGGGGAATGACAGAGGGGCAGTCAGGAAAAGCCAGGCAGTGGTAAACCCTATAGAAAAACAACCTAGTTCTTCCACAAATTAATTGTAAGGGGGAAAAATGGAGCAGGGAGGGGGATGTTAGATGCTATTAAGGAGCTAAAGTTTTTATTTTCTTATTGTGGTAATGAAACCGAAGTCTAGAGTCTCAAAACCTCTATCTTTTAGACAAATAATGCTGAAATATTTTTGAGCAGATGATAATATATTTGGGGATAGTTTTCAGGGGTGTGGGAATGGGTAGGGGAGAACCCAAACGAGACTGGCCATGACTTGATAATTGTTGATCCTTGGGTTACGTGCATGCAAGGATTCTCTCTAGTTTTGAATGTTTGACATTTTCTATCATTTTCCATCATATTTTGATGAAATAATCTTCAAAGTAGTCTCTTTCTCCTCTGCTGCATGTGGAGAGGCATAGTAAGGTCCATTGTAAGTAATATCCTGCAAGGTTCCAACTTGGTATGATCTTAGAAAGATGAGCTAGTTTGAGGGCACTGCTCCCTGGTTTTCCAGGGGCTGGGGAGAGGAGGTAGAGACTCAATGTGTGGGGCTTCATGGATCCCACAAACGCTCTTTGGCCAGAGCTGTTCCCCTTGTATATTTTCTATCTCAGAATTTCCCCATGAGATTTCTTTTGGGAAAAAAAGACATTTTTGCTGCTTAAAAAAGGAACAGTTTGGAAACTGCTTCCTAACATTCCAAATCAGGAAACCGAGGCCCCGAGAGGGAAGGCTCATACCGCAGGCAGACGGCATAGCTCCAGACCTCTTGGTAGATGTTCCCTGTACTTTATGTTACTCTTTAAGCTTCTGTGCAAGGTCCCCCAGGAGGGTCGATCACCTGCATCCTGGGTTCAGGTGCTTCCCCCTCCCCACGCCCACCCTTGCTGCCAGAGGTGGGCTCAAGTCCTTCTCTGTGTGCACATTGCTTGCTCTGGGCTCTGGCTCCAGGCTCCCTGACTTGCTCCCTGTGTAAACTCCTGGCTGTGTGTCTGTGCAGCAGGAGCCTTGCAGCAGGAGGAAGACATCGGATTTCGGAAATGAACAGTCTCGTTGGGACTCTACACAGGCCGAAAAGCCTGTATATTGAACCCTTAATCATTGCTGCTCGTCTTTATTTGCCTTCGGTAAAACCTAGGAGCCTCGCAGGGATGCATGAGACACCCCATCCTTCAGGGCCAGGTGCATACAGGGAGCACAGCTAGAATCCAGGCTTGGAGAACTGTTTCTGTAAAGTGAAGGGTCCCCCCTACCCCATATCCAGATACCATCTAGGCAAAGAGGGGAACAGGTCAACTAGTAGTATCTGGGAGAATAGTAGGAACAGATTGTTGGAGCTTGGAGTTGATTATAGTAACCCTTACGTTAATGTTAGGCCAGTGGCCCTTACACCCTTGTTACTGCCCCCCCCCCCCCCCCCGCAAAAGACCCACCCCTATAGGATAAGGCTTAACTTCCGTCAGGAACATTTTGATAGAGATTTGGCCAGACTGGGGAGGGGGAGAGGGCCTGGGGTAGTGATGGGACATATGGGAGAGTGGTGGTGGTGGCTTGGAGTACACTTTGAATAGGCCCCCCATAAAACTCTTAGATCTACATGTGATCTCACTCTTCTACTCCTGCTTACCTTGAGATCTCCTGTTTAGTCTCAAGGCTGAGCTGAGCTCAGGTCTGCCATCCATCTGCTGGAGGTATCGTTAATAATTACAGTCTTTAAGGTGTGCCTACTGTGTGCTCTGACTCTGGGTTACAGAGATGGCTAGGCTCTATCTATTACATGCTCTAAGGTGCATAGTTTAACAAGCTAATGAAAAATGCATAAGTGCTCTCTCTATTTTATTGAGTCTTTGCTCCTTACCAGGCGCCATGTTAATGTTTTACCCTGTGTTTGGTCATTTAGTCCTTGCAATAACTATAAAGGAGAGTTAGCATGAATAACCCCATTTTGCAGAGGGGGCACTGAGTTCAGAGAGGTCCTGTGGCTTACCTGAGGTCCTAGAAGCAGGATTTGACACTAGGCAGCTTTCTCCAGGGCACTCACTCTTAAGCCACCGTGCTCTCCTGCCTTCTGCTGTGGAGGGCAGTGTGCAGGACACAGCCCCTGAAGGGTGCATAAGCACAGACGTGATGATGAAGCAGAGGTGACCCACTCCCGTGAGTGGGGAGGAGAGAGGGCTAAGTCAGGGCAGGCTTCAGAAAAGAGGTGAGACCTGGGTTGGATTTGGAGGAAGAGATGGAGTCTACCCCCATGGGCTAGGAGTGGAAATTCTGTACAGTAACCAGAGGCCCAGACTGAGACCCTGTTTGGAGACCGGCAGGTTGGCTTCTGCTGGGATAGAAAACACAAGCAGAAGAGAGAACAGTAGAGGGACGTGCTGGAGAGATCGTCAAGGACGCCATCTGCAGTGCCCTCCAGTTCAGTAGCTACTAGCCACATTTAGCTACTTTAAATTAATTAAAATAAAATAAAATAAAAATTCCAGTGCCTTAGACTTAAGAATCCCACGCAGCTAGTGGCTACCATATCGCCCAGCCTGGATATGGACCCTTGCTGTCTTTGCAGAAGGTTCTGTTGGAGGGTGCTGGGCTAAGTCATTTTATTTGGCATACACCTGTCAGGCCGCACCTGACGTGTCACCTGCAGGCGTCAGGTGACAGAGTTGGTTTTGGTTTGATTTTGGTGGAAGAGCCCGTGTGGGCTTCCTGGGCTCTCAGTGGAAGGTAGGGAGATGGTGGATGCAGTTAGAGGAGAAGGCTTGGATAATTGCTGAAGATATGAACATCGGTGACTTTTTTTTTTTTTTTAAAGCACTGCTCAGATCAGTACCTGAAGCTCCCAAGAAATATGTCATTTCCCCTCTAAGCCAGCAGAGCTACTAGTTTCATTAAAAAGGCAATGGCAAATCTATTTTTAATTTTATTTTTTATTAAAAAACACCCTACTGCTTGAGATCCTAATCTCTAACTGAATAATGGGTGTCATTTTAGAGTTGCAAATAGCCAGCAAAATAGCAGGCATCGAGAGTGCTTAATAAATAGGATACAGGGCTTTACCTTAGTGTAGGGACAAAAATAGGTCAAAAAACGTTTCCTTTTTCCTTTGGAGTACAATGTTCTGACGTTCCAGATGGTGAGGAACCATTTAGAGCTATAAAGGGATTTTGATTTAGATAATGGTAACCTTGCTTAATTTCACAAAATTTATGTTTTGTAAAAGGGACTTGGCTTTCTTTGAAGTTCTCTGAGTAGCGGATCAATAGTTTCGAATGTTATTTGTGACCAAGAGATTTCAGTTTTGAGGGCTTTTTGTGATTTACTCCCTGTGTTTTGAAACAGTTTGCCACTATTTTTGGAGTATTTGCTTCCAGAAGTTTTGTACTTGAGTCCTGATTGCGTCTCTTAGTAGTGGTGTGTCAGGTAGTCTGGAGTGGGTACCTCTTGGTTTTCCAACTCAGTATTTATTCACCCTGCTTGGTCTTCCTCTGCAAATCTACTTCAGCCCATGAACTTTGGAGGAGACAGTATTGTGCCTAACTTCAGGGCGTGACCTATAATGCAAATTACCCCCTCACTGCAGTGATTTGGTGGGCACAGTTGGGTGCCATGGGACTTCTGTAGGGACTCTCGAGACCGGTGCATGTGTTCTTGCCTTGCCACTGGCCTCAAACCATAGGGGCTGTAGGTGTGCACATCCCAGCTATGTCCTACCTCGCAGCTCTCTCTTCACAGCTTGGTGTCTTTGAATGCAGTCAGTGTGGATGAGAGCTGGAGAGGGATCCGGTCATCCCTTAGACCTAGATCACACCTTGCCTGAGGGCAGATCTACCCTTGGACTTTGTAGACTTTGTGGACTTACAAGCCATTACATTCTCTATTTTGTTTAGAATAGTTCTATCTTGCAACTGGAAAAGCCCCCTGACAATCTTGTGAGACCTTTTTACACACGCGTAAAGGAAGATAATGAAAGTGCTTGTCCAACCCCTAAGTTGTAAAGGTGAAGGAGGGTGATAAGTCCAGAAGCATTTTCAAAGGGTAAAAATGATGTGCAGATATTAGATTTGGGCAAGAAAAAAAGATATTGGAACCTTTCAAACCAAATTTGGACTTTGTTCTTTTTAGAGAAGGAGCAAAAACTTAGTTTCATGGATCAAAGCTAACAAGAGATTAGAACATAACAGTCTCATCAGTATTTTCCCAAAGTGAGTTGGCCTCCCAAAATTATTTTATTTTATTTTTTAAAAAAGATTTTATTTATTTATTTTTCAGACACAGTGAGTGAGGGAACACAAGCAGGGGGAGAAGGGGCATGGCTTGAGGTTGGGTGGATGAAGGTATGAGATGTGGTGCCCCCACTCCTGGGTCTCGCCGACTACATGTGAAAAAAGGAAGGCTCACTGTTCTCTGTGGTGGGTTTGTTGTGAGGATCGCAGGGGCTCATGAGTTCACCTGGTAGGTAGTCAGTAATCACTTTTCTTATTTTCTTATTCATGTAGATGAGATATTTTCAGGCAGAGTCTAGCTCTAGGGAAATTAGGAATTTTATTAAAGAATCAATTGGTCCCAGTAGCATTCATCTTTTAATTCTGTAGACTACTAAATAATCTTGTTCTCACCAGATGTTCTATTTTTTGAGATCCGGGCACATTTAGGTAGAAAGAAGAGAGAATGTTCTCCATTCAGGCATGCTAAAGTATATTTTTTTGCCCATTCACTTATTCATTCAAATTATAATGAGAACCTTCTCAGCCAGGTGTTGAGGAAACATCTTTCACCTGTCCTAAGTCGTCCTAACTTCCTGGTAGGTCTGTGGACTTTGGGGTTATTTCTGAAGCTGATACTTAGATCTAACAGTGGAGTTTTCTACCACCAATCCATGTTTGCTCACTCTCTTGGGACAGATTTTTCTGTCATGGGCATAGACCATTTCTTTCCTTTTTTTCCCTCTCTTGATGCAAATGAAAATGTGGAGAGCTTTTGGGGGAAAATGGACAGGATAAATTCCGCAGACAAAATCAGGAGACCCAGGACGTCTGGGGAATGTAACGAGGAGGTGGAGACCTACCTGGGGCAGAGATTTCCAGCACTGGAGCTGTCCACCAGACCGTGGGCTTTTCCCTAACGCAGGTGAAGAGCCACCGAAGATAGTGTTTCATTCCTTTTTTTGAAAAAGGACAATTTTTCAAAAACATTTTTTTTGAGATTTAGTGCCTCTGTGAGTTACTGAAGATTGAATAGAGGAGATTCCAGCATCCATAGCTCAGCTTAGACTAGCAGGACAACCTTGACATTCAGACCGTGTGATAAGAGACGGCCATGGAGAATGGTCTAGAGCAAGGATCAGCAAAGTACAGTCCACCACCTGACCCCATAAGGTGA
This sequence comes from Spilogale gracilis, assembly GCA_004023965.1. NCBI lineage: Eukaryota > Metazoa > Chordata > Mammalia > Carnivora > Mephitidae > Spilogale > Spilogale gracilis. The sequence continues at coordinate 99,885 of PITA01004857.1, read as the reverse complement.
GAATGACTTTTATTACATTTTTCAGTGGTCAAAAAAATAAACAATTCTATTTCATGACGTGTGAGAATGGCATGAAATGTGAATGTCAGCGTCCACAAAGTAGGTGTTGTTGGCACACAACCACACGTGTTCCTTCACTGCTTCCTTCCTGCTTCCTGCTGCAAGAGCAGAGTGGAGTTCTGCAACAGAGGCCGTATGGCCTGAGAGCCTAAAAGATGTACTGTCTGACCTTTTGCAGAAACAGTGTGCTGACCCATGCTCTCAAGTAGAGCTTACGGACTCTTCTTACCCTGAAGCTTCATGGAAGAGGATGAAGTTTGCTCAGCAGACTGAGATGCATGGGAGGTGCCCCGCTGGCCGGGGTCGGGAGGAGCAGTGGCTCAGTGCACCTAAGTCCTCCTTCCGAGGCCACTCTGGCCACAGGCTTCAGTCCCACCTGTGGCTGTTTGAAACGGACACCCTCCCCTGGTCTTGTTCTTCTCCAGCTTCTTAAGGATGCCTTGAGACTCAGATGTCTGCAGTCATCTACATTACATTGCACGGAGCTCTTTTTATTTGTTCTCAGGCCCTAAGTCTGCCTTTCGTCATCTGAATTAGCCCCTCTGCAAGGTCTGTTAAGGGCAGGCATGAAAGTGTTAAGAATGTCATAATGCTGTTGGAGGAACCGGTCTTCCCCTTACATGTGGGGAACGGAGAGTATTACGAAGACTGTGCCTTCCACGTGACTGTCCTGGGATCTGCCACAGCCTCAGCTCCTGCTGATAGAAATGGCCTCGCCCTGCTGATGGGGCTAGCCTAGGCATCTGTGCTCATTGCTTTAAGGGTGGGCCGCTGGCAAACTGGCCATTCCACAGAGTCTGGGCACGATTTTTTGTCGTGGGTTACCATAAGAACCTGAAACCTGATGTGACAATGGCGATGAGTTAAGTGTATCTTTTAGAGAATCTTAACTAGAACTACAGAGAGAAGCAGTTGCTGGGTAGTTGCCGTGTTTGTGCTATGAGTGAGGTACTCTTCTAGGGGTACAGGGAAGCAGAGACCCTTCTTTGTTCGATATTATATTATAGGGTAAGGGGATATAGAAAAATGCTTTTTGAAGGCAAGTGCTTATCAGGTTGCGTAGGTGGCTTACTCAGTTAAGTGACTATCTTTGGCTCAGATCATGGGTCCTGGGATTGAGCCCCGCATCAGGCTCCCTGCTCAGTGGGGAGTCTGCTTCTCCCTCTCCCCCTGCTTGTGCTCTCTCTCTAATAAGTCTTAAAGAAAAAAAAAAAAAGGTAAGTGCTATAAAGGAAATAATCCAGATGGATGGGCTAGAGAGTGGATAGTAAAAAAGGAAGGGTTAGCTGTCAGGGAAGGACTCTCGGGGAGGGGACAGCTGAAGGCTGTGATTAGGTGGCTATGCCCAGATAGAATAGTAGGGCATTCTGGGCAGAGGGAACAGCAAAGGTCCTGAGGTGCAAGAAACTTAGCTTGTTCAAAGGACAGAAAAGCCATTGCATCTGAGATAAAGCAGCGGGATATGAGATTGTAGGAGACAGAGCCAGACTTCACAGACACATGGAGCCGGTGAAATCCTCTCACGACAGAGCTCATGCTCCCCCAGTGGAGGTCTCTTATGCTGCCTGGGTTCTGGAAGCCAGTACTGTGATGCTTGGTTGTACTACAGCTGCTGTTCTGGGACTCATGGGAGGGGCTGCCTCCCTTTCTGTCCTTTAAGTGTTCAGGATGCACTGCCTTTATCTGAGCTGGCCTCAAGTCTGTTTTTCTTTTCTTTTTTTTTTTTTTTTTTTTAAAGATTTTATTTATTTGACAGAGAGAAACACAGCCAGAGAGGGAACACAAGCAGGGGGAGTGAGAGAGGGAGAAGCAGGCTTCCCGCCGAGCAGGGAGCCCGATGTGGGGCTCGATCCCGGGTCTCCGGGATCATGACCTGAGCCGAAGGCAGTCGCTCAACCAACTGAGCCACCCAG
>PITA01004857.1:0-97812 GCA_004023965.1 Spilogale gracilis | reverse complement strand
AAGTCTGTTTTTCACAACCAGATCCTAATCACAGTTCATACTTAACAATATGCCAGACCTGCCTCCATACATGGATCAACTCATTTTTCTTTTTATCCTCAATGAGGTAGGTAACTATGATCATCCTCATTTTACAGATTGAGAAGCTGAGTCATGGCGAGGTTAGGTTACTGGTCTCAAGTCACTGGCTAGGGAGTGGGAGGGCTGAAATTTGAACTCAGGTGGCTTGATCGAAGCTTGGACCTCCCCTTCCCCCGTCTTGCGCTGCCCCTTGAAACCCAAGAGTGCAGCTGAGGTGCTTGGCTGTGGAGCCAGGCCTGGATGGAGCTGGGTGGGAAGAGAGGGAACATAGAATTGTGCATGGGTGTAGACAGGTGAGAGTCAGCCTGGCCAGGGGCAGGAACAGCCGAGGTGGCAGGGGTTCATGATATACATGAAGCAGCAAATGGACGGAACGATAACACAGCGCTTGCACTCGGTCCTGTTGGCCAGGGGAGCTCTTCCATTTTCCCAGCGAGACTATGAATGGGAAGACTAACACTTAGTTGGCGCCACTGTATGCTGGACATTTGTTACTGTTTTTGACACTCCCCTTCCCCCCCAAAAAAGCCCTGCAAGAAGTTGGCCTTGATCCTGTTTCACGGTTGAAGCGCCATGCTCAGAGGCGTAGCAAGCTCTGCCATGGTCAGCTAACAAGTAGGGCACCAACCCGGGATTTGACCTTCTGAACTACCTGACTCCACTGTCTTTCCACTCCATCAGCCCTCCTCTGCCCCTCCACATGGGTCATTGTCAACCTCTCCTGGCTGTGGATCCCTTTGGGGAGCTGTTAAAATATGGCCTCTTCCCCAAAAGTGCTCATTCGTGCCCATTTGCACACACACAGTTCTGCATGCACGTTTCAAGGGCTTTGCTGCATCTCTTGAGTGGGTCCAGAGCCCTGTTCCCCATCTCCCAAGGTCAGGCTGGACCTGAAACACCAACACAGTTGGGGAGTGCGGAGGGAAGAGGAACCGAGTGATTCCTGACTGCTGGCCTTATGTGGATCCAATAAGCTACGACATCTCTTATCAAAATAGCATAACCCAAGTGCCCAGATATGTGTCAGGTGTGGGACCAAGAGCTCACATGCTTCTTTTCATTTCAGCGTTTCTGTAAACTTATGTTGTGGCTTTGGTAATGTCCTCTAATTTGTTTATTTATAAAAGCTTTTATTTATTTATTTAAGAGAAAGAGAGAGAGAGCACAAGCAGGGGGGAGATACAGAGGGAGAGGGAAAAGCAGACTTCCCACTGAGCGGGGAGCCTGATGCTCGGGGCTTGATTCCAGGACCCCTCGACCATGATGTTTGCTGAAAGCAGATGCTTAACTGACTAAGCCACGCAAGTGCCCCGATTTCCTCTATTTTGAAGATGGTAGAACAGAGCTTAGAGTTGGAGGGATTGAGCCACGCCAGATGAGCTGCAGGGCTGGAATTCCAGCTTTGCTCTTGGTTCTCCTGAATCTCAAGGTAGTCGGGCTTGGTTAAGTGCCAGCATGTTCTTAGCATGAATAAACAAGTGCTTGTAGGCCCTGCCGGGTCCTCAAATGTCATTTCTCACCTGCCTTTGTTAGGCAGCTCAGATCCACGAGCCTGGGGAATGCTATTGAATTTCTGGTTCTTTTTTGAATGCCATCGATGCATTAATTACTGTGGCTCTTGGAGGGCCACGGGGATGTGGAGTCCTCGCCGTGTGGTTAATCCCCGCTGAGACAGCTCCGTGCCGTCCGGGGCGGCCGGGGGGGGGGGGTTGGCAGTCATAGAGGGTTTGTACAGACTCGCCTGCCATTACAGACCCCAAAGTGCAGAATTGTAAATGCAGAAACACTTAAAGATGCCACATAGTGTGTAAATGCTTCTCCAGCGGTAAAATATTATACCCACATAAAACCCTTATAAACATGTAATAATAATTTACGCATTAAGCACCAGCCATAAAGTGAAATTCAGCTCGATCCAGTTTTGCAAGAATTTTCCCTGGCGGAGAGCGCTAGCCATTGTGTGAATTCTCATCTGGGTGAAGAAAAACAAAATCCATTTCCCTGAGCGGAGTTACTCTTTGAAATAGCTCTGGCCTCAAACTTTAGAGGGAAAAATTATCCTGCGTAGGAAATGCTAACTGTATCATTTCTAAAGCTATAGCTCCGTTGCCAAGACATATTAACACCATAGAAACTTCTACTCAGGGCTTATGACTTGCCCCTGCCTGATTTTCCCATTTACTTACGGGAGAGTGAAATGAGTGAGTAATGTTCTTTTTTCCCCAGCACTTTTCCTTTGAATATTCATTTTATGGTTCAGCTTTTCTCAAAGAAAACTTTAATTGTTTGGCTTAAACGTTCATCACTGTTCATAAACTAGAGACTGGAATAAGGAAAAAAATTCTCATATGCCCAGTGCCCTCCAGTTGTTTCTGAAGGTAGATATTTTATATTTATTGGATTGTGGTTATCACTGGCTTCTCCTTTAGTCACATGTTCTATGAGAGAAGGGACTTTTTGGTGAGTGTAGTATGCTTACAACCTTAAAAATATCTCGGCATATAGTAGATACTCCATAAGTGCTTTGAAGTAAATGTCAGATCCCTAGGAAGAGGTGGAAGGAACTAGGCTTTATTCTCTTGAATCGTACTTGGCAGCAAAGTCTGAGAAGTCCAATGTTCTCATGGTACAATGACAGCAACCATGCACCAAGACTGACCTCATGGGGGGAGCCCCTGGGTGGCTCAGTCAGTTAAGCATCTGCCTTTGACTCAGGTTGTGATCCTAGGGTCCTGAGATCAAACCCCGTGCTGGGCTCCCTTCTTAGCAGGGAGTCTTCTTCTCCCTCCCCTCTGCCTCTCCCCCGTCTCATGCTCTCTCTCTTGCACTCTCTCTCTCTCTCTTAAATAAATAAATAAAATCTTAAAAAAGACCTCATGGGAATGTTAGGGCTGTTGTTAACAAAGTACCTGAGACTAGGGGGCTTAAACAATAGAAATGCATTTCCTCCCAGTCCTGGCGGCTGGAACTAGGTTGAGGGGTGCATAGGGATGTTTCTCCGGAGCTGTCCCCTGGGCTTCCATTTGGCCATCATCTCCCTGTGTCATCACAGTTTTGCCCTTGATGTGTGTCTGTCCCAATTACCTCTTACAAGGACACCGGTCAGATGAGACCACTTTTCCCCAATGCTGCGCCTTCGTGAAAGGGGTCCATGGACTTGACTTTGAAGGCTGGAAGGGCTGGATGTGAAGCCTCTAAGGAGCGAGGCAGATGTCTCATGTGAGTTCTCACTCAGTGGTCTTTTTTAAAAACTGGAAAGTACTTTTCCAACTGCTGGTTGCAGGGAGTCATTGTCAGTCCTGAGAGTGCTCCTGTGGCCACCCTAGCCCTGGGGCTGGTGTTCAGTCCTCAGGCAGCTGCCACATCCTCCACCTCCTCCCTCCCCGCTCACCTGGCTTCCGTCAGCAGCGTTTCATCTCTCCAGGCCTCCTCCTTGTCTGCAGTGTGTTCCTGGAGAAATAGGAAAGGAGGAGTAGAGGGACAGTGCTGACATGCACCCCATGCAGGATATAGAAGACGGCATTGCCTGGAGCTCTTCTTCCAGTGACTCTCTTGTTACTCCTTTGCGTAGCCCCAGAGTCCCTGCTGACAAGGGAGTAGGGTCCCCACACTACTACTGCTACTAATGGTAGCAGGATTACCATTCTTGTCATCATTACCACCGGCACCACCACCATCCCCATTACCTCCATCCCCATTATCCCACCAGCACCAGTACCATCATGGTCAATACCATTGTTACCCCCACCACCATATCATTACCACCACTGTCATTACCATGATCACCGCCATCATTTCCACCACGACCAGCACCATTACCATTAAGTTACCACCATTAGCATTCCCGCCACCATCACCATTATTACTCCCACCATCGTTACCAGCACCAGGCCCATTACTATTACCACTACCGTCATCACCACGGTTACCACTACCGTCATCACCATGGTTACCACCGCCGCCATCACCGTTAGCACTACCCCCATTACCAGCAAGTCCTCCACCACCGCCACCGCGATCACCATTACCACCAGCCCCAGCAGCCCGCCTGCACTCTTCGCCCTCGCCTTCATCGTATCATCATCTCCAGCTTCCACAGTACTTGCGTGCCCCAGTACTTGTTCTTCATGCTTGACATACATGAACTTGTTTAATTTTTGGAACAACCCCGGCAGCTGATCACTCGTTGCAGTCTTCATTTTGCCTTTGAGGACGCTGGGGTGTGGGGAGGTTAAGCTGGCCTGGGCCACAGGGCTGCTGTGCGGCAGAGGTGGGGTTCCAGCGGCCGTCTGGCTGTAGGGTGAGTCCCTGGTAGTTTGTTCCCCTGTGTGCTGGACGGCCGCCGGCTCCCTCTGCCTCAACATCTGCGTGGTGCGGCTTTCCTCTGCCCTCTGGAGCTCCCTAGAGTTTTATGTTCTAATGAAGTGCGGTCAGCACTTGTTCATAGAAATGGACAGCACAGCTACTTTCTGTAAACTTCAGAGACAGAGCGTCCGTTGAAGACAGAGTGGCCATGGGTCCCAGGCCTTGAGGGTGGGAGCACCACCATCGCTCTAATAAATGAGCTGAAAGCATAGTTGGCGTCTGGCCCGAAGGGCCTGGTTGACTGATGGGCGGATGGTGTGTTACATGTGTCCCCGGGCACCATTCCCCACCTCCCCACTGCCCTGATCTCGCCCAGGTGCTCCAGCTTGCACTTTCTCCATCGCATCCCTTCCTGGGACAGGTCACTGTCATCTCTCAAGCAGGAACCTTGCCGGTCTCCCGCATCCATCCCCCAGGAAGGGTGGTTTCTTCTCAGGACCTCTGCAAGCTCTGCGGCTCGGAAGGAGTTAAGACTAGCCAGGCTGCCTCCTGGGAACCTGTCCCTCCAGATCACTATTGGTTTTAATCTTCATTATCTTGAATGACAATGCTGTCAGCACCCGGGAGGGGTCCTTGAACAGCCAGATGGTGGCTGGATTTTTCTGCCAGTCATCAGTTTTCATCTGATTGCAATGCAGGTGCGGGGAGGAGCATTTTCTCCACACTCTTTAGATTTCCACTACTCAAGTGGATTCCTCCAGGGACCCATAAAGGGAGTATTAAGGCTGGGAGCATTCCACAGATGTAAGGCAGTGGATTTGTAAATAGTGATGTCAACTCTACACAGATAGAAATTTTTAAAAATATATTGAGCAACTACTGTGTACCAGCAGTTACAGTAGGCACTGGGGGCACAGGAATGAGCCAAACCAAGCCCCTGGTCCAGTGCATCGTTTAGTACAACATAACACATGTGGACTATGTCAAGTGCAGGAGGTATTGAGAAGGGAAGCTAAAGCAAGATAGAGCACCAAGGGTCTGGGTGATTGGACCATGACGTGGGATGGGATGTTACCTTGAAAAAGAGGTTTTTAAAAGCCTCTTCGAGAAGGTAGCAAGTAATCATGGTCCTGAGTGAGGTGAGGAAGCAAGCCACCTACATAAGCAAGGAAGGGCATTTCAGAGAGAGGGAACAGCAAGTACAAGGGCTGTGGATTAGAAAGGAGATTCTGGCAGTTGAGGGTGGGTGCAGGAAGTACACACCAGTTTTTCTTTTCCTCTTTTCTTTCTCCCATCTTTCCCCTTTTAATCTTCACACGTTTAAGTGTGGCCAAATGAATATTTGCGGCCCTATCAATCCGATTAACCATTTCTCTTTCCTTGGGGAGAGGAAGAAAAGCGTTGGTATAAGGGGGTGGAGTGGCAGGTGTGTTTTTCTCTTCCATCTGCATTAAGTTTAAGAAGATGGTTTTCAAGTAGAAATGCTAGAGCACAGTTTAAGAAGGAGAAGTCTGAAGATGGGGGATATTTGTAACCCACCTTGGTCTGTGTTCTTCTCCCCTTTACTTTCTGTATTGCTCTTCTATAATGTTGACAGTCATCCTGGATAAAGGAATTCTTTCTCTCATTCCAGCATGATTACATTTTCTCATTCATTCGATTCCTTCACTGACCCTTTACTAAGGTTGCTGTTGGAGTCAGGTGCTACTTTAGGGACTGGCGATTTAGAAGGAAATGTGCTGTTTTTTTGGGCAGCCCCTGGGATATGGGGTGCGGGCACTGAAGTCACCCACAGAGTTGTCATTAATTCGTTTCAGCTGATGGCTGCTTCTCGGGCTATCCTATGTCACTGCTCTTTGCGTCTTCCACTGCTTTCTTTAGATGGCTTTTTGACCTCTCTAGAGAGTGGTCCCTCACTGAGAAGATAGGAAACCCTTACTTTCTCAACCTGACTTCCTTTTGCATCCTCCTTCATCACTAGGCTTCAAAGAAGAGCCTGTGGGCGAGGCTTTCACAGTCTCAGAGGGGCCATCAGAGGCTGGCTTCTAACCCCAGGCTATCTCTGCGTCATCAGGGAGCTGGTGGTTAGGTCTTCAGACCCCCACTTCCGTCCTCACCCTTCTCGAACTGGGTGGCACATTCATCCCGTCGCCGACTTCCTGCAGATGAAGGCCGCCCTCTGGGAACTTTCTGGACGAGGACTCCCATCCAGATGTTTCTGCCGACACCCCTGCTCCTGCCCTTCAGACGCAGGTCACCTCCAGGTTCTGTGGCTTCTTCTCATTCATGAACTCGCCCCCCTTAGTGGCAGGTGCGTGGATACATTTTCCTATCTGTTCGGTGGGCAACTTTGAGCTTAGTATGTTGACTACCAAATCCTTCAACTTCCCTCCTCCTCCTGCCCCCCCCTTTCTGCTCCTACTTTCTGTGACTATAGCACCTTTGTCCCTGTCTGTCACCTGATGTCTTCACATCTACCCGAACCCTAAGAATCCTCGCAGTCTTGTCTCAGAGACCCACCCCTTTTGTTCCTTTCATCTACTTCTCTCCCCTCTCCCAGTCCTCACGACTCCGGTCCTCCAGAGAACAGTGGCCCCCAGACTGGCAGCTTCAGTAGCACCTGGGGACTTGTGAGAGACATGCACATCCTTGGGCCCCAGGCTAGATCTACAGAAGTTGAGCCTCTGGCATATGGGGCTGAGAAATCAGTTTTAACACTATCCAGGTGATTCTGATGCTCCAGAAGCTGGAGAACCACGGAGGTTAAGCTTCCTTCCTTGTCTCCCAGACTCGCTTATCTCTGCTCCCATCCACTGTGCACCACGATGCCTGCCTTCTCTTCCTCAAGAGCATCCCTGATCAGATCCCTGTGGTCACCCACCTCCTGTGGCTCCCACGTCAGCTGTTGGGGGACAGGTCTGAGGTCACACTGTCCATGTGTGAACCCACACCGGAACTCTTGAACTCTATTTCTGGTCTGCTGGGTTAACTCAGAAGTTGCTTTTCTTGGTAAATCATATCCTTTTGTGGAGATGTGGCTCCTTTTGTGCAGCAGATGTGCCAAAAATCTATGCATGGTGGATTTTTTTCTGGGGAGGGAGAGGAGGGCAATAGAATGTTCTTTTCAGTGAAGTCGTTTAAATGCCCTGGGAGAAACCATGGATTGAAGTAACTTTTGTTTGCTTGGCTGTGTCTTCTGGGTAATTCCAGGCCAATAACTTTTACCCCTGCCTCTTCTCAGTTGGAGGACGCGGGAAGGTGCCGGCTTCCAGGGATTCTCTAGCTTGGGTATATCCTAGGTTCGTGGCTCTTAAAGTAAAATATTTCTTGCTTCTCTTAAAATTAGACAAGATGAGAACTGAGGTAGGCTGAAAAATGTCTTCCAGAGGTATGAAGTCTTAATCCCTAGCACCTGTTAATGTTACCCTGTTTGAAAATTAGGAAAGACCCTTTGCAAGTGTGATTAAGTGAAGGCTGTCATGACGAAGAGAGATAATCCTGGATCATCGGGGTGCGCCGTAAATGCAATCACATGCATGCTTATAAGAGGGAGGCAGAGGGACACTGTCCCCACACAGGACAGGGGGAAGGCAATGTGACCACTGAGGGAGAGATTAGAGCCGTGAAACCACAAGTCAGAAGCTGCAAGAGGCAAGGAACGGACTCTGTAGATCCCCTGGAGGGAGTACAGCCCTGGGATCCCTTCATTTTGGGCTTCTGGCTTCCAGAGCTCTGAGAGAACAAGTTTCTATTGCTGTAAGGCACCAAGTTTGTGTTAGAGCAGACACAGGGAATTTTACCACCAATTTACAAAAACCACTTTTTAAAAAAGAGAGAAATGAATGGGTCTGTGTTTGAAATGCGTCCTGGGTGGCAGGTGTGTCTGTGCTCAGCAGCCAGGTTCGTAGGCGTGGGACTGGTGGGGTGGGTGGCCTTGGCACTGCCCCTCCCATCTCTGCTCTGATGAGTTCGGAAGCCTCCCGCTCTGCTGTCCTCCTGAGTGGCAGCTTGTGTCTTGCAGTCTCGGCCGCTGCCTCCCATTGCGATGCTCTCCCACTCCCACACCTGCTGTTTTGTTCTCACTAATTGCAGCCGGGAAGCGTCGCAGCTTCCGGTCCCTGTTGGAGTTGGCATTGATGGGTGGTGGCAACAGCCAGGTGGGCTTTGTTTCCCTGTCTCTGTCACTGTCCCATATTTGGGGATTTGATAAATGTCCCAATCCTGGCATGAAAAGAGAGGCTTCTCGAATGTTCCTTTCTAAAGTTTTTGTTTTAGAGTGGCAGGGTCCTTCGGGACCCCTCCCCAGCTTTCTGTAGTAAAGGCCAGTGTTCTCTGCAGAAGGGATTTGGGGAATTGTCTCGTTCGTTAAGTCGCTCATTTATTTCATTTATTGATAAACTACTAGAATCACAAATGGAGCATTTTTTTTTTTTTAAAGATTTTATTTATTTGACAGAGAGAAACACAGCCAGAGCGGGAACACAAGCACGGGGAGCGAGAGAAGGAGAAGCAGGCTTCCCACCGAGCAGGGAGCCCGATGTGGGGCTCGATCCCGGTCTCCAGGATCATGACCTGAGCCGAAGGCAGTCGCTTAACCAACTGAGCCACCCAGGCGCCCCAACAAATGGAGCATTTTAAAACTGGTTCCTGGAGATGCTCTAACCTGTTTTCTTCACCTCGCGTATGAGAAAACACAGGCCCAAAGTGTTGCCTCTGGGCTGAGCGATAATACAGAATAACATGAGACTCAGTCCGTGTTGCCCACCTGTCTCCATGCCTCTCCCACCTGTCTGTACCCACAAATCCTGCTAAAATGTGTGGGTTGGCAATAACTGTCATTATATTTAATTTTATAAACAGCTGCCATTCACTGAAGCCATGCGGTATGTGAAGCACGGCTGTTAGCACTTTTCCTGGATTAGTCCATTTCATTATCATCAAAACCCAAGAGGCAGGTGCTATTATTAGTAGAGAGTGTCTAGGCTTTATGATTAGTGAGACCTTTAAATTCTGGGACCATCATTTGCTAGTTAAATTTAAACCTCATATGGAAAATGGGGGGAGTAGGGTCTCAGGCCTTCAGTAAATAGTTAGAGATGAAAGAAACAAGCAGAGGGACAGATAAATTACGGGCTCAGAAAAACACACGTAATTAAGAGATATCAGTCAATCAGATGTTAACAAATCCAGGGGCCAGTGTGTTTCACGTGAGCCTGTGACATGAACCTTTTGGTTCATTCATTTTCCCATCTGGAAAATGAGGATAGTAATGTTTGCCTTATAAGGTGGTTTTACAGATTGCATGGGAGAATAATAGGCCCAGTGCATAGTGCAATGGCTATGTGAAGTTAGTGACTACCCCCCATATGTGGCAGCAGTTTCCACTCCTGAGGTCCTTGAAGGGCAAATGAGGAGTGCATTGCCATTCAGCTGTGGGGTGCTCTGGGGTTACTGTTAAGTCCTGTTCCGAGATCTGCCCTTTGAACAGGACAGCCAGCGTGAAGTACGGATGACTCAGTTGGAACAAGGCTGTCTTGACCCCAAAGAGCAGCACAGAGAGCTCTCTCCACTGTCAGCCCCAGCCAGAAGGTTCCTCGCTGTCTAATGGGGAGGCACAATGGACAGAAGGAGCCGCTGGCTGGGTCCACGGTCACACTCTTTGTGGGCATGAGTCATGGGCTCTGTCCTCGGATGTGCAGGGCAAGGACAAGGAATGGCATGTCCTCAGAGCTCTCCGATGGCATGAGTGGAACTGTGCTTTAGAAGGATAGTTGAGCCTAACTCTTTTTCCATTAGAAGCTCTCTGTTACCTTGGGCAAGCTCTACGAATTATATTTTCTAACTTAGAGGACTATGTATTGACCTTTGCTGTGTACCAGGCACTGTAGTAGGTTCTGGGAAGACAGGAAAGGCATGGTTTCTGCCCTTGGGCAGTTTCTTGCTCCCAGGAGACAGAGGCAAGGAAGCGGAGACAACAGGTGCACGCACACTGGTACTAGGGCCGTATTTACACACGCATGTGTGCGGCCAAGGCCTGCGTCATGGTCTGAGTGTAAACTCATGAATTCTTCTCCTTGGAAGGCCTTTTGGCAGATGACTCATGATCTTGTTTTCTTTTTAAATATATCATTTATATTCATCAGGATGGATTAGGTTATGCTATTTATATGAACAATCTCTAAATCTCTGAGGTTTAACTAATAAGGATTTATTTCTTACTCATGTAATGCATTTATCTGCAGTTGGTATGTGTGTATGTGGAGGGTTCCTGCTCGTGTTACTTGTCGTCTGGGACCCGGGCAGGTCCCACTCTCTGGAATGTCCTAGATCACCGTGTCTGGATGAAGCTGGAACCTGGGGAATCAGGTTCTGGCTCTTGCCGGGCTTTTGCTTACAGTCGGTTGGCCAAAGGCAGACACAAAGTCACTGTTCACTTCTGGGAGCTGGGCAAGATCCTGTCTACCTGGGACTGGGAGAGAGGAGCCACATGATTCCCGAGAGCCTTAAGTTATTCTCACCAACTTCACATTTGAATTTCTAAGCTAGAGAATCTAACAAAACAGTGCATGGAAAGGGGAGCTTGAGAAGGTGGCCATAAACATGAAAAGGAGTGACAGGCTGACCTCTCGGAAAAGGACAGGAAAGTCATGTCTACAGCTGGAAGGTCGGGTAGATCCTTAGCATAGAGCTCTTGTCGTGAGGTTGAGCCCTCTGTTGGGCTTCATGCTCAGCACAGAGTCTGCTTGACATTCTCTCCCTTCCCCTGTGCCCCTCCCCCCCTTTAAAAATTAACAAGATATTTTTTTAAAATTCATTTAAATGAAGCTTGGGTAAATTGAGGCATTGCTGTTTATAGTTTTCCATTTCTTCATGGGTAGTTTGTTAAGTGCTTGATCGTTTGGGCAGACTCTAGTCTATCTCCCTTGTTCTTTTCCTTTCCCCCCTTGTTTATCATGCTTATGATTGTTGACAATTTCCATAATGTACTGAAAATGGAGCTACTGTGCTGGAAGTGCGTATGGACCTGTGCACACACACCTTTGTATTAGGAGAAAGATGGGCTTCAGCAAGCAGCAGGTCTTGGGTGGGGTCAGAGAGGGACCCAGGACATCATTTTGGAATAGTCGTACCTGGTATGGCTGCTCTGTTCTCTTTCTCAGTATGTTCTTCGACATCCTTTACACAGGTGCCTGGGAGAAAAGCTCCTTAACTCTCTTTGGCTCGCTTTCCTGGAGATCCATACTAGCTAATCAGTCAAACAGCATTTATCACACACGGTTTATATCCCTCAAGGTGTGGTGGAAGAAGAAAGAGGAGTGTGAGGCAGTGTGGAGATGGAGAGAGAAATGAGTATCTGCCTGCTGTGTACCGCACACTGTTCCAGGCTCATGTCACCTCCTTTAACCCTGCAGTGGGCTTCCACAGATGCCAGGTTTTCTATTGTAGGATGAAGCCAGCTTTGTCATGCTTCCATAGTATGTGGCAACTTTTGCATGTGACCAAGATTCTCTCCAAGTCCACTCTGCCTGGGTCGGCTGGGTGGCTCAGTCAGTTAACATGTCTGCCTTCAGCTTAGGTCATGACATCAGGGTCCTGGGATCCAGCCTTGCATTGGGCTCTCTGCTCAGCAGGGGAGCTTGCTTCTCCCTCTGCTCCTCCCCCTGCTCTTGTTCTCTCTCTCTCCCTCAAATAAATATATAAAAATCTGTAAGACCAGTCAGCTCTTGCTGTGATATCTGCCAGCCACCACAGAACATTCAGAGATCTCTAAAGCAGAGTGGAGTCTCAGGAGAGCAGAAATTTTTGTTCTCTTCAGCACTTATGTTCCCAGTGGGGACTTTGGCTTTGATGCAGTGATGGCTAAGAAAGGCTCCTTCCCTGAAGGAGTCTCGCCCTGTGAAACTGACAATAAGTTCATCACGTTGGCGCCTGGAGTCCGCTTCCCTGGACACTGACCCGCGTCGAAGGTGCCTCCCTCGTAGTAGTTCATGAGAGGCGCTGTGGGCACTCAGCATGGTGTGGCTCCACATGACTGGGTTTTAGCCAGCACACAGGTCTCGAGCAGAGACAAGAGAAGGACAGGAAGGAGGTGAGGTATCGAGCTGTATGAGCAAGAGGGGCTGCCTGTGGAGGCCAGCCTGGGGTGGAGAAAAGTGCTTGGTCTTTGTGGTGTTAAGCATAGGGAAGAAAGAGAGGGAGGAGCCTTAGAGAGTCTATACATTCCTGGCTTGGACAGCTAACTAACTGGCTGGGGGGCTGGTCATGGACCAGTGGGGAGACCACATTGGGCAGAAGACATAATTGTGTTTCAGACGGGACAAGACCATGGACTTTGGAGTCAGGCTCCCCGAGTTCTCTATTATTAGCTTTTTGATGTTGGGCAAAATACTTCACTCACTCTGAGCTTTAGATTCCTGCAATACGGGACTCAAAACTCTACCTCCTGTCATCGGGTTTGATAAGGATGAAATGAAGCCATGCATATCATGCACTTAAAGTTTGACCCGTAGGTGCCGGCTGTGGATAATTACTAATAACCAGTAGTTAATAACTGATGAAGGAGATGGATAAAATATAACTTACTGCAGTGGGGGAATTTATTTGTTTTATAGTTTTGTGGCTTTATTAACAGAAATAAAATACGCACGTAAGCTGTCTGTCCACTTTCTTCGCCATGCAGCTTGGTGTTGGGGTTGGCCGGCTGGGCTGCTCTTTCCCCAGTGGCTTTGGACAGCCACCGTAAGCTGTCGCTACTCCGTGAGGTATGTGGCCCATCAGCAGCACGTCAGACTCCTTGATGTTGGGGACTAGGAACTTGCAGGAGCCACTGGGCAGTGTGTGCTTTGTTTCCTTGTTCCCATAACCGACACTGCGCATCAAGTCTTCTGGGCATCCTGCTGTCCGTGCCTCTGGGTTTCTGCCGGTTGGGCTTAATTTTGACATATTGGTCTGACTGGTGCCGGAAGAATGTCTTGGTCCTCTTTTTAATGATCTCGGGTTTCATCAGGGGTCTGAGTAGGAGATGGCTGCCCCCTCCCAGCAGCACTGAGGAAGAGGGTACAGTAGGGAATTGAATAGCTGGTAACCTGTATTCTCATTTTCAAGAGTTGGGGCCAAATGCTATAGGAACAGATAAAGGGGGAAAAAAACCTAACCAAATATCTGTTTTACAGTCAGGCTTTATTAAAGCCAGATCGTATCCTAGGTATTTTGCAAAATTTTATTAACTATTTTAACCATCCCATTAGAGCAGGCTGAATAGATCCAAGAATGTGTAATGATTCAAGAGGTGTATGTCTCACTCTCCAAAGGAGTTGGCTGGGGAGAATAAAGGAGGGGGGTGGTGTGTCTGCTCCACACAGTGACTCAGGCCCTTGTGTGGTCTTGAAGCTCTGGACAGTGATGCCCAGCCAGCATGGGGGAAGGGACAAGCATCCTTGCCGCTCACATCCCTCTGGTTAAGACTGAGTCCCAGCATCGCAGCTCACCGCAAGCAGGCTGAAAATGGTCTCACCCTCTGTGCAGAGCCTGGCGAACAGCTCACTGTCTCCACAGAGGGCCCAACGGATAGGTGAAGGAGCTGAGTTTTGGAGAAATGGATGCATTTCTTGAAGCATTGCTTGCAGAAGACAGGATTCATATGGGAGATGCGGAAGGATGACTGGGGGGTATGTGGGTAAAGTGAAGTGGATTTAGTGGGATGAAATAATGAATAAAAGAGGGATATTTGCAGTCAAGGTAGTTGAGGCAACTGCTGGGTGAGAGCCCAGGCCGTGAGCTGGTGCCAAGGAGGCACAGTGGTGAGGGTTGTTGGCACCGGAAGGTAAGGACTAGGTAAGCCGGTGTAGGGGTGAATAACCAGCTGGGGGAGCTGCTCTGGACGCCAGTCAAACCGGAACCGGGCGGAGAACCCGAGATTTGACTGACAGTGGCGGAGGAATGCAGAGCTTACGGCCAGAATGTGCCAACTTCAGTCAAGCCGCCCAGAGCGTTTGTATGTGTGGAATGACTTGTCTCGCTGGGCCGCACACACTGTGGGGTGGTAGACCTGGGGAGCGTTCGGAGCTTGCAGGGGGAGGTGAGATGAGGTGCGAGGAGGGGGCCAACCAAAACCGGCTGTCATGATCCATACTTCTGGATTCCAGAAGTCAGGGAGCCCTTGGGAACGTGGAAGCCGTTCGGCATCTGGATCAGGCTGCCGGGGAAAGGGGTCGGTGCTGTTCTCTTCACATGGGTGGTTTCTGACATCGCTTTTGAGCACGGGGATAAATCAGCCTGTCGGCCCCTGTTTATCAAACATGGACCCTGTGCCCTCAGATTTGCGGCACCGGTTCCGAGGATGGCGGTGAGAAGCGGCTGTGAGGTCTAGCCCACCCCTGAGCCGGAGCCTTATTGTAGAGAAGACACACTCCCGGGGAGCGGGCGAGGGCCCGAGGGTGCTTCTGGCATCCCGGGAAATCTGTGATCGCTCACAGCCAAAGCCCCCCGGAGGTGGGACCGCCTTGGTTCTCACCCGCTGAATTCTGTGAGCTGTTGTCAAGCCACTGGGCTTGCTGGTCCTGGGTGTCTCATGTGTTTAAAAATAAACCGAAAAGCATGGGCGAGGCGTCTTTGTTTTTATTATTCACTAAGTATTTGCTGTGTACCATCTGTTCAGATCCGTAGGGCACAGAAGGGTAGGGCACAGAGCTGCTGCCCTCAAGAAGCGAAGGAGTAAGATTAATCCCTGCAGAGGGAAAAGGCAAGCTTGTACAGGCTGTCGACAGATATTTATGAGAACCTCCGCCTTACAAGGCTCTGCTCCCAGGGCCGTGGCAGTAGCCTGCCTGCCTCCTTCCTGCACGCTCTCCATCTCTTAGTATCTTGTGCGGCCACTCTGAGCTCCCTCCTCTCCCTTCTCCTCTGCCCCTCCCCTTCCAGCCCCTCCCCTTCCCTCTCCTTATTCATTCAGAAAGTACTCATTGAACACCTGTAGTTGTTCAGGCTGTGGAGAGACAACCATGAATGAGTTGACAGGGTCCCTGTCCCCATGGAGCAGACATTGTCTTTGGAGTGACAGACTGTCAGCAAGCCAACAGGGCCGTTCCAGACCATCCTTATGTGCGCTGGATAAACTAGAGATGGCAGTGTGGGGGGAGTGAGCACACTGGATGAGAAGGTGGCAGGGGCAGCATCAGGCTGAGTCCTAAGAAAGCAGAAGAGCTGCCTCCAGACTGGGGGACCAGCAGGTAACATGAGAGTCAGGGCTTAGCCGTGGACAGCAGGAACTGAAGGGACCACAGTGGGGACGTCTCAAAACTCAGTAAGATGATGGGGGAAGAGTGTTTGCACATCGAGACACATATAAGAAATTTAGACCCCTTCCTTTACTAGTCCCTGGCTCACAGTAGGTGCTCAGTAAATACTTGTGAAAAGATGAGTGCACCCGTAAAAGCTAGCTCAGTGAATCCCCTTCTTTCCCAGCTGGCTCCTCTAACCTACCAAGGCAAAACTTTTTACTGAAAGATCTTCTCCCACTTTTCTCATTAAAATACCCTGGCTATATAAGGAATCAGTCCGTACACATGAATAAATCTCATAAGCCAGCATTCTAACAGTGCCTGCTGTACGGGCTGAGCCCCGGGAGCCCCTGGCTGGACTCCTGAGCCCCTCATACCCTTGTGCTCCACCTTGAATAAGAAGGGAGATGCCATTTATTTTGCTCTTATAAACTGGCCATGGTGCCACAGGGAGATTTTAATATTTGTGCTAGTGTGAGTAGGTATAGTCATATCCTGTTTTTATAGGGGAGACACTAGGGCACAGACTGTCCAAGATCAAGTGAGTTGTGGAGCTGGGGTCTCATCCCAAGTCCTGTGCCTGGAAAGGCCCCCTTTCTGCATGCTGCGCCACGCTGTCCCGTCCCCCCTCCGTCCCCCAGTCCTCTTCCCCCTCCCCCCTCCTGGCCTCTCCATCTGTCAAACGTGGATAATGATTTTGTCCCGCTGACCCCCTCGATAATATTGACCTAGTGGGACGTTGTAAGGCATAACCAGTAAAAATGACAGCGGGTGTGCTGCTGCATGTTAATTCACAGCAGAGCCTGTCCGTGATGCGAGGGCACATTTGTTACACAGCTGATTAGCCAGTGGGCTTCCTCCTGCCCCCAACCTGGCACGGAAGTGGTGGCTGGTGCCAGCCACACCAGCTCTGTCCTTTATATTTTTGCTCCATTTCCCTTCTGTGATCTGTCCACATGCAGATTCGGTGACTCTGCAACAACTTAGAAGCTCTTTTGCACTGTGACTTGGGTTGGCAGCCAGAGGAACAGTGGCCACCGGGCTGGGTATTCAGCCTTGAAAGCTGGAGGGGCTGCCCCGAGGGTCTCCTGGTCTAGAGGGAGGAGAGAGGCAAATGTGTGACCCAGTGCAGTGAGCCATAGGAAGGCCAAACATCGAGCCCCATGGGGCGGGGTGAGGGGGCAGCCTGGGAGCCCTCCGCCAGGAAGGGACACCTGCAGGGTGTGCGAGGCTGGTCCCGCGCAGGGCTCAAGACCTTGAACTCTGGAGCCCACCTGCCACTTTATGGCCAGGCAACCGTGGCAAGGTATTTGCTCTCTCTCTCTGATTGTAACATGGGGATGGTAAGACTCCTCCTTCACAGGGTGGTGGGGGGCATTCAGTGAATTAATATATGCACAGGGCTTAGGACAGGATCTGATGCATAAGGACTTGATACCTGCACACACATGTGTTGTGAGCAGCAGCATCAGTTCCTGCAGAGACCTGTAGAGGGAATGTACCTGCAGAGGGCTGGGGTGGGTGGGAGACAGGCTCTCCGCTTGTCCTAGGCACGTGCCAGGTGCGGAAGGCACTGGTGTGCCCGCTGAAGGAGAGACTCCATGGAAACTACTGAGCGCATTAGCAGTATGTCTCCGACACCGTGTGTGGGTATGTGTATTTGTGTGTACACAGAGAAACTTGTGGGGGGGGTCTCTATGTGTATTTTTATACACATAACACACGTATGACCTTCACCCGGTGTCTTAGCTCTAGGGACAGATTGATGGAGGGGAATGACTTGAGGGACAGAGGCACTTACAGGAGAGTGTCAGTCCCGAGCAGCCTTTCCAGGAGAGCATTCCAGAATTTGAGATGGTGGAGTGAGAGTAAACTGTGTCATGGACAGGATATTCATTTGGGGAGGCGGGGGCAGACAGACCTGACTTAGAACCTTGGCCTCAACGTTCTTTGTGTGTATCTATCCATCCATCAATCCAAACGGCCTCTTGTGGGTGCAACTCCACATGCTGCTCTGGCTGCTGCCCCCCAGGCTCCCCATCGGCCTGTGATTTCACTCCTTTCCTGCACAGGTCATGGGGCGCTTGCCGCGGGGCTGGGTTACCATCACCTAGGTGCCTTCTATTTGCAAAAACAGTGCAGGCATCCAAATGCCAGGCCGTGCTCTGTGCGCTCATTTGATGAGAAAATCGAATGCAAAAGAGGGAGAATGTGGAGATAATTGGACTCAGGAGGGTTGCGGGTTTTTGGAGGTGATGAGCGGTTGATAGTCTCGTAAGAAGTGCTTATGATGGTCTACAAATGCGGAGCTGCCTGGATTCCTGCTTCCGAGATGCATCTCCCTGAGGACTTGCTCACATCACAAGGCCCTCCTGTTCTCCGCCGAAGCATGAGGCCGAGCAACTCGCGGGGCATCCGTGTGCCTGTGAGCGCGCGTGCCCATCCGGGGACACCCTCGTAGGCAAGGCAGGGGAGGACTTAGTCGCAGCTCTGCTTGGAACCTTCATCTTCGTGGCCAGCCTCTTCCCTGAAGTGGCACTGGATGCAAGTTGTGTGGATGTCTGAGCTGGGTTGACAGGTAGGTGCCTGAGCCGTGTGCACTCTTAAATTCCCAAGAATGGGTCTCAGATGAAAAGAGTTCTCCATTTTTGGGGTCATAGAAACCATGGTCAGGAGCCGATCATGCACCCACTTGTCACACAGCAGATGAAGGCAACACAGTGCTTTATCTCTGATGGCGGATTCTCTCGGCATGACGAAAGAAACGTAATTGGAAAATGGGCAACATTCACAGTGCAATTACTGCGCCCGTTAATGAGGTTTACATGAAGGCTTCCAGTGAATTAATGAAGAACAGCGATTTTGGCATTCATGTTGAACAGCTGGACAGCTTGATAAGGGAACGGACTAGGAGGGCCCAGGGCTCAGGCAAGGTGATAAGGACTGAGGGAAACTCTCCCCTTGGCAGGCCCCTTCTTCATTTCTCCCGGATCTCGAGACATTCCTGTCCTGGGAGAAGTTGCAAATGGTAGGCTGCCACATTGGAGCTGCCCCATCGAGAGGAGAGGAACCAGTTTGCCTGGGCCGTGGGTGCCCATCTTCCCTGTGCTCAGCACACGGCCGGTGACAAGCTGTGAGCTCTCCTTTCCTCGGGTATTCGGATTAGGGATTATGTGGCAGTGGTTTTGGGGGGCGGGATCAGTGTGTCTTGGAGAAAATCGCCTATCATTTGAATACAGAGGTTTAAGTGATGGCTCTGTCATTTCTGTGTCTTCCTTGGACACATTATTTCACTGTGGGGAGCTGTGGTTTCCTCCTCTGTGGAGGAGATGCTCTTACTTACATCAGTGACCTGTTGTGAAGATCGAATTTTCATTCGATTTGTTCACATGGAGTCACATTCTGCATGTATTGGTCGTTGTCTCAGGTGGGACTCTCCGGAGACACAGAACCAGGAGATCGTAGAGAGAGAGGGAGACACCATATACCATAGGCTTTATTTTTAGGACTTGGATCATGGGACTGTGAAATCCATAGGGTGGATCAGTAGGCTGGAAGCCGCCTAGGAGTCAGCACTACAGTTTGGAGGCAGAAATTCTTCTGTAGGAAACCTCAGTTTTTGCTCCTGAGGTCTTCACCTGATTGGGCGAGGCTCACCTCCTTTCCTTGCAGTCAGCTACCGCACGTGAACCACATCCCCAGAATGACTCACCGCAACATGGAGGCTGATGTTTGACTAAATGACCAGGGACCGTAGACCAGCCGCACTGACCCACAAATCTAACCATCACAGTCATTGTCGTCGTCATTGAGATGTTAGGAACCAAATACTGTCTCTGCCTCTGTTGGGGACTATTGGAAAAGTGTCATTTGCTAGCCAGACACACAGCCAGCATCTTAGCTCTAGGCATAGATTGTGGTGGGCGAAGTCAGGTTGAGGAGAATGATTGGAGAGGCACTGAGGGGAGAGTGACAGTCCATCAGACCAGCCTTTCCGGGAGAACAGTCTGGAATTTGAAGGGGTCAAGTGAGGGGATGTCATGGAGAGCCCACGAGTCCTGCATTGGGCTCGTGGAGTTTGCTTGTGTCCCAGTGGGAATGGCAACACGTCACCATTTCTGAAGAAAAGCGAGGAGAGGATATTAATATTGGAGGCCAGACAGACCTGACTTAGAATCTTGACCTCAGTGTATCTTCCGTCTCATCCTACATTATGATAAGTAATTGAATCTCAGTAATGCCTTTAAAACATTTTCTTTCCCTTTAAACTGGGAAAAATAAAACGTTCCTTTTATGCTTATAAGAGCGTAGAATATATCTGGCATGATTTGGCCACTCAGTACATCATCGTTTGCCTCTGTGTGTATGTGTTCAGTGTCCATTGAGTTATTACAATGGGACATTTGCTTTGTCATCTAAAGATGTTCCTAGAAGGGCTTTGAAGTTGGGAACATTGCAGAATGCAAGAGTCAAGGAAAGCTGGAAGTATCTGTCAAGATGGGGACAAGTGTGGGGCACCTGGGTGGCTCAGTCTTTAAGTGTCCAACTCTTGGTTTCGGCTCAGACATAATCTCAGGGTCATGAGATTGAGTCCCCCATTGTGCTCGTGGAGTTTGCTTGACATTCTCTCCCTCTTTCTCTGCCTCCTCTTCACTCTTTCTCTCTCTTAAATAAAATAAATAAAATCTTTTTTAAAAAAATGGAGACAAATGCAGTGGTCAGGAGTGCCCGGGTTTCCCACATTCACAGTGAAAACACATTTCACCAGGAGACCTTTGATGAGCAGAAGAGATGGACTGAAGCTGTACTTTGTTCTCCGAGCTGAGGGCTGAGCTAAGGCAGAAGTGAAGTGTTGTTTCCCAAGGCTTGTGTCCCAGTGGGAATGGCAACACGTCACCATTTCTGAAGAAAAGCGATCACCGTTCTCAATCCTGTTACATTGATCCCCTGCCTTGTTGGGCAGAGAAGATCCTAACCGCTAGACACACCTGTCTTTCCCCAGCATATTTGTGGGGCACAATGCTGGCACCTGTTTGGTTTTTGGTTCTTAGTCCTTGGCTGTCAGAAGAACAGAAAAATCTGTATGATACCGGTACATTTCCACAAGCTTGGCATCCTCATCTGGGAAAGCTTGTTGCTTCTTAAGAATGACACTTATGAATACAATGGATGTATTTAATAATAGCACTATAGTAGACTAAACGTCTCCTCCCTGTCCCCCCACACCCCATTGAAATGTTGAAATTCGAATGTCCAGCGTGATGGTATTAGGAGGTGGGGCCTTTGGGAGGTCCTTAGGATTAAAGGTCATGAGGATGCAGCCCCCCAGAGGGAGGTTAGTGCCCGAGTAAGAGTCACACCGAAAGGCTTCCCAGGCGTGGGGTCCGCAGGGCAGCAAGAGAGCAGAGCTCTCACCAGAAACCAGCCACGCCACCTGCCTCCCAGCCTCCAGAATCACGGGAGTTCCTAGCCCCCCAGCGCATGGCACTTGGCTACAGCAGTCCAACATGACCAAGAGAACCACTTAAAAACAGACTGTTCCCTTAGCGGCGGTTCATATACTAACTGGGTGCCTCTTAATGGGAGAGAAACTAGGAGGCATGCAGAACCCATTGCATTAAATAGATCTGTATTTTATTTGTCCTTTTCTTTCTTTGTCTCCTTGAGGAGACTGTGAACTCCTTGAAGGAGAGATGGTTTTCTTTTCATGTCCATGCCTCCTTCTCGAACCCTGAGCCTGGCATGTTGTCAGGGCAGCTTGTCCATGTTTGTCTCATCGGATGAGCAGACAAAGTGTGAAGGAGCTTCTTGACCTATGTTGTGCTGTTGGCCCGGACAGCTGTTGAGGCTTGACTGTGTCTCTGGAATGAGCTACTCCACACAAAGGGGAGCTCATTCATGGACCAGAGTCTCTAGGGGACATCTCAGAGATGCTGATGGATGGATGGGACAGCCTAACGAGGTCTGCGCCATCTGTGCCTCCGAGTCGGTGCAGCGAAGGTGAAGGCGTGATTGAGTGAGGTCTCACCAATGACAGCTCACCCTGGCCGCCATGTATGCACGGGGAGGCTGTGGTTCGAATCCCAGTGTCCCTTGAGGCTTGAATAGGTAGATGTGCTTTCGTGGTACGCAGGGGAGGGAGCCATCGCCCCGTGCACATCTGGGGGAAGGGATGACTGGGAGAAGACAGGACCTGCCACAGAAAGAGTCTTGTCCAAAGTGGAACCCTCCAGCACACATCCTGGGCAGGGGAGCTGCTCTATCGGGACCCCAGAAAGGCAGAGTGGGACAGGTGTGATTCTCAGTACGTTTCAGGGCATGTTGGCGCCTTGTGTAGACTGGACCTTAGCCCTCTGGGGCCTCTGCTCTTGGAGTTGTTCAGTGCCAGGAGCCAACCCCAGCAACGGTCTGGGCTTCCAGAAGGTGGTGACGGAGTCGGCAATACGAAATGAGAGAGCCCTGAAGATTCTTTTCCGATCACCTGCCAGGCATCTCTGCCTTGCTGGCTCTCAGTATCTTTATTTATAGACAACATGTTAAAGATTCTCATGAAGGAAATTTTTTTTTTTACAGAGAGTGATTTTTGATTACGCAGTGTCTTTGTTAGAGAAACATAGTGCTTTGATCAGTGAAACATGTTTTTGCAGGTGCACCTATCTACAATTCAGAGTTAACTCCCTAAACCAAACCAAGGACATGTTATTCAGTAAGGTTTTTTACAGTTTCTTACATTTGGTGCCTACACGATAAAGGGTAGACTAATGATATGGTGTTTTTTAAGCAGGTCTTACAAACAAGAAGGCAATTGAAAGGCTTAGATGAGTAGTGTACAAAGTTTTAGCTACATTATTAATACAACGACCAAAAGTTAGTCTGTCTGGCGTCAAGGAGAAAGATAACTTCTTTTGCAAAGGTAAAAGCGCTTGCTCAAGCCTGTTTTCCATGACTGGGTGCAGAACGGATCCTTTGTGTGTGTGGCAATGTCCTTGTTAGTATAGTTTTATTTCTTATATTAAGCCCTTTATATTTAACCATTTAAAAGCCCTGACAATCTCCTCCACAGAGCTGCAGGATATTTAAGATTAAGCTATTTTTAATGATGGTAAGTAGAAACAAAAGCATTTATTTGATTAAGTGAAGTAAGAAGAAATAGTGTCAAAGAACTCATGGTAGTTAAACAGATAAGGAACAATGGAAACAAATACTTTTTGGTGTCGATGATTGCAACTTTGCAGAGCTCTTTCACTTTGAGGGAGGATCATGGCTCTCTGTGCCTTGGATGAGCGCTTGCCCAAGTGCACGTCCCAGGGACACAAAGGACATATTGCCCCCGCCCACAGGGTACATGGCTTTCCAGATTCTTGGCGGGGAAAGCCCGGAGGGACTTTCATCCACATTCATGGGTACCTCCACCAAAGTTTCTGACGGCTTGCGGCATGGCGGGAGGGGCGGATCATGCACTGTCCCCAACAGTTCAGATATTAAGTGCTCTTGAGTGGGAACAGAAATGAGTTTTTAACACCTATATTAGCATGTGTTAATCATCTCCTGCATTTGCCCACCCAGATTAAGCCTATCAAAATAATTTCAAAATATCTCTTTTAACGACACCATTGTGTCCCCAAGGTTGAAACTGCAGAGTCCACCTTAGGAACTTTTTCTGATTTCCCCTCCTCCTTTTCCTTTCTTTATTTAGGTCATCCAGCAAGATAGGGTTTTCGTCCCCACCTGCCATAGGCCTGGGTGGGTGCCCATCATTCTGGGGCCTGGACGATGGCACTAGCTGCTGGCTGTTTCCGTCTTCCCTGTGTCTCCTAACCCATCATTCTCATGCTGTGAAGGGTTGCTCTAAAACTCAGAGCAGTTCAGGGCAAGTCACTTCTCAAGAAAGTTCAACAACTGGTCAAGTTACATAAAGCTGTTCCCAGTTGGGTTCTGGTTTTCCTGGCCTTGGGCCCTACATCTCTATACCAGACCTTCATTTGACTGTTCTCTGAATCTAACATATTCCCTGTATTCCTGAGATTTGCGAGTCCCTGCCCCCCCCCCCCCCCGCCTTGGAAAGCCCACTAACTGTTTCTGCCTGTCAGACTCTTAACTCATCCTTCAAGACTCAGATTTTCTGGGTTTGGTTTGGTTTGGTTGAATTGCAGGCAAAGGAGCACCAAGAAGGTGCTCGAATGGGCAAACATCTCTTGCTTTAGTTCAGTGGGAATTCTCTTCAGCTCAAGCCATGAGTGCCCCACAAGGGAGCCCGGTTTGTTCATGTCTTTACTCGCTCTGCTAAATTGTGTTTTATTAATGTGTGTGATTGTGCTGATGCTCGGGCTACTGTGCTAATGACTGATAATTGCCTTAATGAGCTATTTGTAACAAATACAGTAATACCAGTAGGGATGAAACCAGACCCCACCACAGCTGGTGGTGTAAGAGCCCTTTCTTTGGCTTTGGGGAAGAGCAGCCTGCAGGGTTCTGGCAGTGAAAACGAGGAAGAACTCCGAGTCACCCACTTTTCCCTGAACACCGAAGTTACCCATCTTCCACTGCAAGTTAACGTGTGCTCATCTGTCAGGGGATCGGGTTATCTGGGTAGCACATCTCAGGGACTCACATGAATGAGTTTTCCCTCCGTAATGCATATTCATCAGAGGTCGCCTGTGTGGCTGTAGCGCATGCTGTCTTCACTCCGGGATCCAGGGTGATGCGGTAACAACCCCTATCAGGACCATTGCTGGTCATCATGGCAGAGAAAGGAGGGCCCACACCCTGATTCTTAACATGTCCCTCCCCTCAGTCGCTCTTGGGCTTATTTCATTGCAGTCACGGGACCGTGCACGGGCAGAGAAGTTCTGTCTTGATGGGCTCTGCCCTGGAGAATTGGTACCTGTGATCAGCCTGCCCCCTCCCACCACCATGGAAGAGGCCATTCCTGTGCCCTGTGTGGTTTGGTTCTAGGGAGTCAATATGGAGATATTATTGGCCCCATGTGAGGCTCAGCGAGGGCTGTGGTGAAGGACCCAGACTTGGGAGTCAGCAGTCTGCGGTTCAGATCCTGACCGCCATGTCTTCACTATGTGATGTTGGCCAACGGCGTCACCTCTCTCAAACTCCGTGTTGTCGTCTGTAACATGGAAACAGCAGTGACTGTCCTATAGGACTGTTAGGGATCACATGAGATAATGGATTGGAAGCCTCTCTAATTTTGTCACAGTAAATATTAGCTCTCCTTGTCCTCTCCCTGTGGGAGCCACGGCAGTGAAAGTGCCACGCTCGTTGTGTGCGCACTACTATAATAGGCGTCCATCCTCTCCCTCGTGATAGCCACACCCTCTTGCACACCTGGAGCTCCCTAAACGTGCCCAGTGTGAGTGAGCAACTGCCCTTCAGATTTTATTTAGTCTTCTGATTTAAATTTTAAAACGAGCAGTGTGAAATATTTTCCCTTTAAATACATGCTTATTGTTTTGGAGATGTTTTTCCTTTAGCCACACAAGAATAATTGTTTTGGAAGGACTCCGTTTCACTTTAATTATTGGAAACATAGCTTCAAAATGGAGATATACTTTGAGTGTAAAATATGCACCCAGTTCTCAATATTTACTATAAAAACAGCGTGTCTGTTATCGCATTCATCCTTTTTATATTGACCACATGTGTTTGGGTATATGGGGTTAAATAGATAGGTTATTAAAATTAGGTACTAGAGGGGCGCCTGGGTGGCTCAGTTGGTTAAGCGACTGCCTTCGGCTCAGGTCATGATCCTGGAGACCCGGGATCGAGCCCCACATCGGGCTCCCTGCTCGGCGGGAAGCCTGCTTCTCCCTCTCTCACTCCCCCTGCTTGTGTTCCCTCTCTGGCTGTGTTTCTCTCTGTCAAATAAATAAAATCTAAAAAAAAATTTAAAAAAAATTAGGTACTAGAAAATTTAAAATGACACATGGGGCTAGCATTCTGTGGGGTGGCGCTGGTTTAGAGATGCAGAGAATGAGGTCTGGGCCTTATTGGGATTTCTCTGATTATCTGTCCATCTATCCATCCAGCCAGCCCTCCAATCAGTATAGATAAGCTCCTATTTGTGAAGCTCTTGGTTATCAGTGCTGATCAAAGCAGATGCGGGAGCCAGTGATCCAATCATGTGAGCCGTATGGCACATGGAACAGACGGAACATTAGGAAAGCATATGACATAGAACCTGCTCTTTTTAGTACATTAGGTGGATGGGTTTAGGGAAGGATTTGCGGAGGTCCAAAATCAGAGGGAGGGTGCTGGATGGAGGTGTATCTGGGGTTTGGAGAGGAGTGTCACAGGCAGAGTGAGAAGTATGCACCCGGGTCCCAAGGCTGCAGGGAAACAGCAGTGCAGCCCCCACCGAGCCTCTCTCCATCTCGCCCTTTCAAGCTATACAAATAGTTCATGTTCATGGGGAAATACAGAAAGGATGGTCTGAAAAATGTGTGCGAGCCTGGATCCTTCAGCCGCATTGTCTACAAGGTCTGAGTCCCTTGCGCTCTTCACTCCGTGGAGCCCGTCGGTGTCACACGTCTGACTGACTGTGCATCCTTGGGATGGGGCCCTTCTGAGCCTTACAGAGGCTTGTGACCCACAGCTGAGCACAGGGCCTTGCAGCCTTCCAACACTCCACTCCATAATACTGATTAGACTGCTCCCTTCCTGCAGAAGGCTTATTACCACGTTGCCCTGCTTTTTTGTGCCTTTGCAGTGGGAGCAGAGGAGGGTGCTTATGCTCCCTTACTGACTCCTCTCAGCACCCAGGCAGGGCTTCATCCTCCTCTTTCCAGGTGAGGGGATGGAGAAACTTGGAAAGTGAAGGTCTGCGTTGGGAAAGTGAACACTTATTGCACACTTACTGTGCTGGTCCCTATTCTAACATGCTGCCTACGAATTGACTCATTTACCTCCCAGCAGTCTGATGAAGCTGTTGTTCTGACTTTGCAGGTGATGAAACTAAGCACAGAGAAGCTGAGCGATTTACCCAGGCTCACACAGCTCCTGGCCCGCGCTCTCCAAGGCTTTTGCTCCTAATAACCTACCACGTAGTCTCACCTGCAGCACCTCATGGCCCATCACGCTGTGTTTCTGGAAATCATACTGTTTGAAAGTGCAAGGAGGACTCAAGGCCAGCTTGGAGTCTCATTGTTTTCCCTCTGAGAGGGGCAGCTGGCCTCTCTGAGAACCTCACAAGGCCTGAACCCTGCTCTGGGGGCCGGAATTCAGAGACCGATAAGCTGTCTTTCAATTTTCCAGGTGTTCATAGTAGGGGACATGTCATATTACAGATGATTTCAGTGTAATGATAGAGCCATGTTCCTGGAAAGCCTTCAGGAGCAGTTTGTCCTCTTCTAGGATATGATGATGTAAAAGGGGTGTTTCTGTGCAAGGTTCTGGAAGCACTTTGTCTAGAAAATGTGCCAGGTTCATTCATAAGGCTCCAGGCTGTCCTGGAGGCCAGACTCGCAGACTGCCGGGTCCCAGCCTGTGTCTCCAGCTGAGACACGTTATTGTTGCTGCAGCCTGGCCTGGTTCTCGAATCACAACCCCGTCTGACCCTCCCAGCTCCTCCAGAGAACCTTGCCGGAGCCCCGCTTTGCTTTGGTTCTCTTTCCTTCTGGATGATATGACCCCTTTTGACTCTTCCATGCCCTCATCCACCCGTGCATTCGTTCACTCACCGAACACTTACTTTTGCCTCCTGGTTTTCTTTGGTCAGGCACTGACCCGAGACACAGGAAGTACAGTGGTCTCTAAAACAGACTACCACCGGCAGCTCACATTCCGGTGAGGGGCAGACACTGAAGGTGATGTGCTGTAGGACTCCACGTATGGGAAACATCCAGAAGAGGTCATCTGTAGATACAGCATGTGGCTTGATCGTGACCAGGCACCGAGGCAGGACAAACTGCCCTTTGCGGCGGGGGGGGGGGGAGGCTATTTTGGAGAGATGGAAATATTTTGGGAGTAGGTGGGGCAGGTGATCATGCAACACTGCAAATACACTAAGTGGCAGGAGATGGCTCACTTTATATACTTCGTTTTATGTTGTGCTGCATTTCACCTTAATAAATTTTTTGAAAAATAGTAAAAAAAATATACATATATATATGTATATATATATAGTCAAGGGAGATAAGCACTAAACAAAGAAGTTCATGGAGATGGTGATGATTGCACAAATGGAAGAGAAGGAAAGGAAGGAAGGGAGCTGGGGCTGCTGGATGGAATGACCAGCCATCATGATAGACGGGGACGTGTCAGCAGAGGGTTGAGGGAGGCCCGGGGAGGTGAGGGCACAGCAAGGCAAAGGGCTGGAGGAGAGCGAGTCTGTTGTGTTTGGGGAGCAGGGGAGCAGAGCCAGAGGGTTCTCCGGTCACCCCGAGGTGCCCGCGTCCAGATTAGAACAAGGCGTCCCTTCCGCAGAGGCGCAGCCCATGAGCATAGCTGCCCCCAGGGGGGCAGCCAGAGTTTACCCTTCTCTGTCCAGCCTCCTTGCTCAGGCACAATGTGTGGGTGTCACCCGGTGGGCCTGTTAAGAACTGTAGGACAGGAAGAATTGCTTTTTATAAAAGATTTTTTTTTTTTTAAAGCATAGATTTGCTGCCTTACTCCCTGGGGAAAATAAAAACTAGGTTGCTCGAGGTATCTGAGCCACACAGACACACAGCTGGCTCGGAGCAGCGGTCCATGGCTTGTGGTCCCCAGGTGTGTGCGTGCTAAGTGCTTCCTGGGCTGAAACAGCCGCGAGCTGGGCTCTGAGTGTGCTGCAGCCTTCTTCTCCTACATGTGTTGCCAGTAGAAGAAGATGACTTCTCTCCGGTCCTCACAGGTGCCAGACGCAGGTTTGAAGAATGAACGGATGGACAGTCCTTGAGCTCTGTGTTGAGGATCAGGGCAGGAAGGTTCAGTTTTGTTATTTTACTGTTTAACTCCTGGTTTTTTTTTTTTTTTTTTTTTTTAAGGATTCCATATATTTGACAGAGAGAAACACAGCCAGAGAGGGAACACCAGCAGGGGGAGTGAGAGAGGGAGAAGCAGGCTTCCCGCTGAGCAAGGAGCCCGATGCGGGGCTCGATCCCAGATCTCCAGGATCATGACCTGAGCCGAAGGCAGTCGCTCAACCAACTGAGCCACCCAGGCGCCCCTTAACTCCTGTTTTGAGCCAAAGGGGCTTGCATATGCCTTGGTTTTTTGGAGAGACAGTCCACCCCATAGGTTGAAAATTTACCATATTTTGCTTGTAGGCCTCTGAAGGCAGATATATTAAAAAAAAATCCCAAACAGCTGTGGACAAAGGCAGCATTGTTGGAATCAGGAAATGACTTTCCAAGAAGATAGCTCAGGCCAAAATGCTTTTGGGTGTGTCACCCTGTGGGGATGAGAGTTAACAGGCCCAACTGGTTTCTACAGAAAGGCCTGCTTGTAAGGTTGGGCCCTTGGCTGACGTCTGAAAACTTGCATTTGGGGAAGGGGCCCACCATTCCCGTAGCTGGTAAGAGTGGCTCACCGTGCCTGAACGGTTTATGCAAATAATATAGCTTATGCTGGACACCCCTTCTCCTTGTGAGAGTCCAGAATTTTGGTACGTGCCAGGCAAGGATGCCCACCTGACCAGTCTCCAGTAAAAGTCCTGAGCTGAGCCTGAACTTGCCCGTCCAGACATTGCACACCTGTGGCCACAGTTCTCTGCTGGGTGGATTACGTGCGCCCTGGGTGACTTCAGTGGGAGGGCACTTTGGAAGCTAGCTTGAGGCTCCTTCTAGATTTTACCCATGTGCCTTTATCCTTTGCCGATTCTGTTTGGTGTATGTTTGCTGTAGTAGGTCATAGCCACACGTGTGTGTGAATATATGTTGAGTCCTGTGAACCCTCTTAGAGGATCGTGGAACCTGGGCTGGGTCTTGGGGACCTCTGACACCCCTCCACCTTCGGATGTTGGCTTTATTAAATAATTACTCCCGTCACCTTAGAGACCATCAAGTGCCAGTCGCATTTACTGGGTCCCCTCTGTATGCATATCACGTCTTTAAAATGTCTACATCTGTGGGCTCATTTACCTTTACTGAGATCCACGCCGCGACATGCTTCCATGGGTGACTTGTTCCCGAGACAGTTCCATAGATAGGGCACTAGGCAAGCCACAGAGATGACTGAGTCAGAGACAGACTCTCAAGTGTAAGTCCTCGAAGAGCAGAACCCCTAGAACTTCGGGGAAATTAAGTGCTCTGTCACTTCCGTGATGTGACGGTAGTTTTTATTAAGGACAGGCTTATTTATACCTCTTGTCTTAAGGGGCTTCTAGGAGTGATTGTAACATACTGGTAGGGTTGAGTGCTTTGGGGAAAGAACACTTTGCTCTTCCCCAGTATCCCTTGCTCCTCTTTCAGTTTTCATCAGTGTGTGCATCCACCCATCGTATCCATCCAGTTACCCGTCTGTCTCTGACCCAGCCAGCCTGCCTGCCATGCCACTTTACCTACCTGAGCACCGATCACATGTCGCAAGATATGCCAGGCACGGGGTACAGGGTCTCTGCCCCACCCCCCACACCCCCGCAGTGTGGTCTAGGGGGAGGGTGACAGGCATGGGAACAAGAACTTCCAGGTGGACAGTGATAGGCACAAGTGTCTCTAGAGTCACACAGGAGCCCGTGCCTAATTCATCTGCCAGTGCGGAGGGGAGTGTGACAAGCATGTTGTCTCCCTCCTGTATGTCCAAGAAGATGATCAAAATAAGGGGACCTGTGCAGGAGGGGTGTCCCCTGTCCCTGTCTTCATGGACATTTAAGCAAAGGACAAGGGAAAGCCCTCCTCGGTGGGAGTTCCCCAAAGGTTAATTTAAAACACTTTTCATTTGACAGTGAGATGAGTCAGAGCTGCCTGGAGCTCAAAGGTGGGGACATGGCCATTCCCAAAGGAAAGTGGCAATTACCCTCCTTCACCTGCTGGTCGTAATCAAAGGAAGCCTCCCGAATGGAGTAGCTTGGAACTTGCAGCAGGGCCCACAGGTTCTTCCCCCCATGATGATGGGGCCGGAGGCCCCTCCCCGGGCCCCCCTCCCCGGTGCCATCTCTGAGGTTCTGTTAGAGAGTCAGCACTTGGGAGTTGAAGCCAAATTATCGCTTTTATTTTTGGCTTTGCCTGGGGTCAGAATTCCTTTTGTTTCCCACTTACCTTTTGTTTCAGCCACTTGGCCTGGTTTCTGTGTGGAGAACGTTTTTTCCTCATCTCTGCCTCCCGGAAATCATTCCTTTGCACAGGTGCTTGTTAACCCTGCTTTTTTTTCCTAGAGTTAATTACCAGGCCTTTCCTCTCCGGGCTTTCTTGAGAGGCTGGAGTGAGCACGTATTCCACGAGTGAGCAAAAATAATAAAACCCGCAAACACTGTGTGTTTTTTTAAGTGCTTTATGCAATACAGTTGGGCTCTTAATTCTTACGGTGGCTCAAGCTTTAGATGGGAGGCTTGCCCTCCCCCATTTTACAGATGAGGAAACTGAGTCGCGGGAAGGTTAAGGGATTTGCAACAAAATGGGTCAGTTGTTCTTAATCACTATTGAGGATGTTGCTGTGGAGGGGGAGTCTGTTCAGAGGAGGGTGAACGATTGGGAGAAAATTGTGCAGATCAGCTATGTGATAGCAGACCTGTCTCCGGGGTCGATAGAAATCCTTCCAGACTTGACAGGAAGAAACCAAACAGCCCACTCAGAAAATGAGCAGCAGATATATGCGGACACTTCACCAAAAGAGATCTCCATAGATGGCAGATGAGCCGTGGGAAGGATATTCCACAGTATCAGAGAAATACGGGGTGGCCAGTCGGCTACTGAGACACACCTGCTACAGTGACGGGCGTGGCAAGGGCTGGCGGCCCCCCATGCCGGTCAGGGTATGGAGACCACCCCACATGAGGTGGGGCAGCCATTCTCTACATCTGTTGGACAGTTTCTTAAACAGTCAAATATATACTCACCTTGCAGTCCAGCGTTCACCCTCCTGAGCATTCATCCCAGGTGCAGACACCTGGGATTCCATCACCACAATCATGGTAATAAAACATCCTCATTATCTATAGGCATTCTATTAAACTGTGGTCTCACTTTACAGTGGAATACTACTTAGCAGTAAAAGCAAAAGAATGAGCTCCATGTGTGGAACAGTGGAGGTGGTCTTAAGGTCATTATGCTTAGTGGGAACCGTCTCCCGGGGTTTTGTGCTGTGTGAGTCCATTTATGTAACATTCTCTGCACACCGAGTTGCAGAATACAGGAGCAGACGAGTGGTTGCGGGGGGTCGCGGGGAGCAGGGCTGTGTGTGAGTATAATGGGGTCACTGGAGGTAATTGCTTTGGGGGTGAAGCGAGAGTTCTGCCTCTTGACTGGGGTGGCGATCACACCACAGGATTTCCTGAACTATACCCGAAGTTCAGCGAAACCCGAACACTAGCATGTGCAAAAACTAATGGAACCCGAGTGAGGTTTGTAGTCTGTGCCATGCTGGTGTTCATCTCCTGGTTTTGTTGATGAACGTATTGTTATGTAAGTTGTCACTCTCCGGGGAACCAGGACCTCTGTGTACTGTTCTGTGACTTTTTGTGGCTCTAGAATTATTGCAAAATAAAAAGAAGTGTAAAGGTAAAAAAAAAAAAAGTCCTGAGAGGTAAATATTTGGGAGTCAGAGCATTTGGTAACAGTCCTTGCCTGCACGGGGCTTATTGTCTGGTGCGGAGGAGTTGGGCATGCCTACGCTGCACTTTTCAAATGGAATGAGTCAGGGCGTAAGAGAAAGCTGAGCTGCATAGAACCAGGGATCTTCAGAATGAAAACAGGCAGAAAGTGCCCAGTGCAGCTAGGGTATCGCTTCTCCCTGCTCTGTCTGAATACAGCTCACATGTGTGTGAACACACAGACACACACACACTCAACAAACTCCTGTCCATTTTGACATCCCTGCTGCCGAGCGGTCTCATTAATGGTGATCTATTTTCCTTTCCTGTACCCCAAGTCTTTCCCGACACCACCACACTTTTCAGCCTGCTTTTGTTTATTAGAGTGTTCCTCTCTCTATCTTTACAAAAGACAGGCATCCCTTTTTGCTTGAGTCGGGTGTCTCCTGATTAGTTTCTACTGCATGGATCATGCCTTTAGTTTCACAGCCATAGTGCCGGGCCACAGTGTGGCTCTAGATGCTTCTCGGATGAACAGACAGCAGGCCATGCTGTGCCCTTCTCTAGTGTGACTTCCCAGGGGCTAGTCTTGCGTCCTACCCACGGGATTACAAGTGTCATCGTCGACTAGAGACGGTATGTTGCAAAGGACTGGGTGTATCACTGGCTTTCTGTCCTGATATGGATTGAGGTGTTATTAGCAATTTCTTGGACAAAAAGAAGGCTCCCGGAATCTGGAGGCAGAATACAGTTGAAGGTGTCCAAGCCAATCCTACAGATGAGAAGCCACATTCACTGCTGTAAGTGACTGAGGTCTACCCTGTCATTACTTTTAATTGAATGCAATAGAGTTAGTTGGGTGGGGTATTGACCAGCCTGACCTTGAAAGTTCCTTCCGCATCAGAGTCTCCAGGGCTCCTCTTGAGAACCCTCTGGAAAGCCCTCCCGGAGAACTGTTTCTGAGGAAGGATTTAGGAAGGGCGTCATGGGCCACATGAGGCTGGGCTGGTGCCAGTTTTCCTTTGTGCATGTTCCTCCAGGATTTAAGAGAGCTGGTGGTGGCGGGGACCCGAATGATTACATCATCCCCTCCAGATTAGATCTTTGAAAAATGTGTCAGGATCCTACATCCAGTGTGTGGAGCGGCAATTACCAGTGTGGAATGTTCCTGATGCAAAAATGCCATGGGTGTGTATCTTGGGGAAGAGTGGGGAAGAGGAAGGAGATTGTCAGCCATGAAGCACTTCTGTTGGTCGTCTCTTCCATCCGTTTCCCTTTCAAACTTCAGGAGTAGGGTTACCCATAAGGGTCCGCTTACTCGTTTCCTACAGTTTTCCTGTATTCTGTTTTCACTGATACTTTTTATTATATGATATGCTCATTTTTAAAGATAAATGCAGCTTGTGTGTGTCTTCACATCTGTATTCACATGACCTCAGCTGTTGCTCAGTACTTTGCGTTTATTGCCTGAAATAATTCCTTGTAGCACCCTGCCCATGAGGGTTACGATCCCCATTTTATAGATGAGCAAAATAAAATGAGTGCCAGGGTGTGTGTGTGGGGGGGAGGTTAAGTAACTTCCAGGGTCATGATTATAAATGGCAAAGCGGGGGTGAGACTCAGGTCGGTTTATTCTGAAACCCATGTTTTCGGTTTGCAGTGTATCTTCAGAAACATTCTGCAGACGAAGAAGGTCCCAGAGCTCGAAGGCACTGGGCCTGTTATGGTGACTTGGAGATGTAGCATCTACAAACTGGCTTCAGCAGTGTAGGGCTTCCCTGTAGCTGAGAATTCCAGAGGTAGGGCTGACATGAGGGGAGACCGTGTCCTCTTCTTTGTGCTGCCTTTCCCACATGGGTCACTCAGATGTGTATCACCTGGAGTCATTCTGGGGCACCGGGGCTTTGATGACAACGATTGTGTAGGTTGATTGGAACCCACTGGAACAACTTGAGGTAGTGGTTATGTGGAAAACCAAGGCAAAAGAAAAATTCAATTCCCTGACTCCCTATAGCCCACTGGTAAGTCCTTGAAACAGGCAGGGTGACCTTCCTCTAGGGACTCAGCTGCCTCAATGTTACTACTTGCTAAAGGCAAAGGCAGTCTTAGCCCAATGCCTAGGATCCTGTAAGTCTACTGTAATGTATAAAAATTCCTTTGGAAACTTCCTTTATCTCTTTCCTCCCAAGCTACATGTTGGCAGTCATCCCCCAAGCATATGACCCAGAAGAGTCTCATAAGTAAGGTATTCTTAGACCTAAATGACCTTTTCCTAACAACAGGTAGCACCCTCAAGGTCCTGGAAACCTTGTATCCAAAATTCCTTAGAGACTTTCGCTGTCCCTAACCCCCTTCCAACTTGAAAGTATATAATGGGCCACTTCTCACGACCCCAGGGTAACTCTTTCCAGGTCCTGTCCCTTTGCTTTAATGAAACCAACTTTTTGTACCAAAGACGTGCCAAGAATTCTTTCTCAGCTGTTGGCTCTGAACCCTAACATCTTTTCTACAGCAGTGTAAACATCCAAACCCACTTGACTGGGTAAAGGGTCCTTTAGGAAGAGGGAAGAGGAGAAAATGCAGACCACAGTGTCTGAAGGGCTCAGTGTCTGAAATTGACTCTCAAGAGGCAGGAGGCGTGGGTTGGGGAAGGTAAAGGGCCTGACTGGAGGGGTCTCCTTCCTCCCCCTTTTCATATGCCCACTTGCGAACTGACTGGAAATCCAGCCACCCACCCATCCACCCACCCCCATCTGTTGCTAATGTTCCTTGTAGGTTCCCACTAGCATCTTTCCAGTTGGTTTTAGAAGTCTTACCACATCACCAGCCTCTGTCTCTTTGCATTTTCCTAGGGTCTTCTGCAACAGGAATTTTCCTGTTTTCTTTCTCTTAGTTCCTTTTATTGTGTTCTTCGCTGCCATGATAATTTCACAGGAAAGATCCTGTTCCTGGCACCTGTTCTGCCTTGATTTATTATTTTTAAGGTTTATTTTGCTTTTCTTATTTGAGTTTTGGATTCTTTTCCATGTTTCTCTCCTCTGCCACCAAGTGTATTAGAGGTCACGGCTTTGTCCAGTTCCCTCCCTTCTAATGTTTCAAATTCTTAGTTGTTTATTCTTCACTCTCATTGAAATGGACTCCCAAGAAAGGTTCCGATAACATGTTAAGTTAAATTTCTAATACAGGCCTTAGTGTATGTATTACCTGGGTAAAATCTGAGCACCTATATGTTTTAAGCATTATGCATATATTAACCGATTTAACAGAACCCTGGTGGGTTAGGTATAATTTTTATCACATTTTGCAGGTGAAGAAACTGAGGTCCAGAGATGGTCACTGATGTGCGCAAAGTTACACAGCCCATAGGTGACAGAGGCAGGGTTTGAACCCAGGCAGTCTGGCTCGAGTCTGTCCTTCTAATCATATCTGCCACACGTACACATTTGCAGAACCTCATATGCACAAATCTGCTAATGCAGATGTGGTTGTGATTGCTGCAGGAATCAAATAGGTTGTATCTATGTAAACATAAATACAAGTAAGTAGTTGCAATGATGATCATGGCTAAGAGTTCATCAAATACATACTGTATGTGGGGCGTTGTGCTAATTGCTTCCTTAAATTAGTCCATGCTGAGCTTTCACCAGCCCTACAACTTGCTACTGTTATCCCAGTTTTTGAGGGGAAGGTATTGAGGCTGACAGGCTAAGTAATTTCTACCAGCTGGCACGGGTTACAAAATGGAACCTGGATTTAAACCTTTGTAAAGATCAGTTCTCTTAAAATAGGACCAGCAGTTATTATCATTCATTGAGTCCTATTCCCCGTCAAAGACTGAGGAGAACATTACTTACATTGTCATATTGGAGCTATCCTCTGTTATTTTGGCCTCATGGTTTTGTTTTGTTTTGTTTTGTTTTGTTTTTTAAAATTTTATTTATTTGACAGAAACACAGCTAGAGAGGGAACACAAGCAGGGGGAGTGAGAGAGGGAGAAGCAGGCTTCCCGCCGAGCACAGGGAGCCCAATGCGGGGCTCGATCCTGGGACTCTGCGATCATGACCTGAGCTGAATGCAGACACTTAATGACTGAGCCACCCAGGCGCCCCTTGGCCTCATTTCATACGAATAGTACTCCCTTTGGCTCTTGAGGCTGTCCCACATTGGGCAGTTGCAGTGGATGCTGGACAGATGAGGAGAAGGAATTCAGAGAGTGTGTGTGTCTTCCCCAGGGCCCTACAGCAGTAAAGGGGCAGGTTGGGTTGGACCCGGATCTGTCTGCTGGAAGAGCCAAGGCTCACAACTACCATCTGGCTCCTCTGAGATTGGCTGGCCCTGTCTCCCGAGAGGGGTCCTGGCAGAGGCTCCAGCCCCCGCCCTCCACGCCCAGCTGGGGACTACAGGTTTCTGGGCGGCAGCAGGAGTTTGGGCCCTTCCCTCCCTCCTTCCTTCCTCCCCACCAAGCAGAGAAGCCGCAAACTGAGACTCCATCTTCTATGATCTGGTGTCTGGGAAGACATGGCCGCGTGGTCTTGTCAGCATTTGCACCTAATTTCCCAACTATATGCACAGACACGTGGGACCCAGCCCCATGCTTCACAGACCAGAATGTACGTGCTGGGAAGCGTGTGGATCTGTGGGTTTAAGGCGGCTGGGTGGGCGTCGCATCAAGCCTAAACTTGTCATCTTCATGCTTTCAACCTCACAGTATCCGAGCTAGTTTTTCCCCTCGGCGTCCCATAAACTTCCTTATTTTCCCTGTAGTTGTAGGAGAGAGAGGCCTTACAGAAAACTTAGAAACCAAAATACATTCTTGTGCAAAAAAAAAACAAAGAAAAAAAGCCCCCACAAAACCTGCCTCTCTCGGTTCCATCTGTATTAGTATTTCTCCCACCCCCCACTTTTTTTGGTGAAAGTAAGAGATTCTCACACCTCCCCTTCCTTTATGATTATGACAGAGAGGCAGCAAGAGGACGGATTCTTAAGGATGAAAGGGGGCTTTGCCTTGTGCAAATAAGCAGAAATCTGCAATGGTGAGCAAATAACACAGACACGCCACAAAGATTGGGAGATGAGTTGGAAAAAGTTCTATTTAGGGAGAAGGATTTTCCCCTGTTCTTGGGGGAGGCAGAAGGGACTCTGAGGACGTCCACATTCTGGAGTCCAAGCCGTCGTTCTGAGGGAAAGCGGCATTCTTCACTTCTCACCACGTGTGCTGGGGTCTTTGAGTGGAAATTGGGCAGGTCAGCCTTTCCTTTCCATCAGTGGCACCGCAATAAAAGCAAATTAATGTCCCGGCTCAAATAAATAGGATGGAGCCGGTGGAAGCTTCTGGGCGGGGAGGGTTTTTTTCTATTCCATTTGAGGTGGGCCTTACAGACGTCAGGCAGGGGCTGAGACTGACTTTGTATTAAAAAAGAAATGACAGCCCTGTAGCGGCCCAGGGTGCTGGAGAGCGCATTTTCCGGCTCCTGCTTGGGTCACTGGCGTGGATAATAAGGCGCTCGCGATGCCTTGAGAACATGGTACACATCTCATGCATCTTCCGGGCTTTGCCTGTGGGACCTCGGCCAGGCCTAGAGCTCCCTCCTCCGGATGCACCCCGGGGGCCTTCTTTTCCATGTGTGCACGCAAAGCGTTCACGGATGTTAAATGAGATAGTACTCAGTGCTGACTAGATGCTCTTCTGACCTCTCCGGCCCCAACTTTTCCTTCCCTTTTCATGGGTGCCGTTTTGGGGAAACCCCTGGACATAGTGATAAGGGAAGTCTGTTCTGGAAAACTGGGAAGTGCTGGATCATGGAGGGAAGAGAGACACTTCTGTGGACTGCCGGCAGGGGGCTTGGGAACGCCTGTGTTTCCTGTGGAGGAAAAGTCTGGAAGCTTGTGTTTTGGGGTTTGTGTGCTTTCTGTTTCTTTGTCTTGTAGCACATGCGACTCGACTAGTCTGGTTTTGTAATGCTGTCCTTAGGGCACAGAAGAGGTTTCTTCTTCCTTTATGTCTTCCCAACATCCTGCCCCCTGAAAGAGGTCTCTTAGAGCAGATTTTCCTGGTGACACCTTTGTCCTCCTGATATTTCCTGTAATTCAGAATATCTGCAGTCACAGTACGTTCTGTCCCAGAGAGGGAAAATAACACTGGCTTTGGAGTCGACATGGCTGAGTCTGAATGTCGGCCCTGCCGCTGGCTAAGCGGGGCACCGTGCCTGCCACTTGACCTTTCTAGCCTCGCCTTCTTCAGGTTGAGAAGGGGGGACAGGTGAGAATAGTTTAATCTGCACATGGCATGAGGTAATGTTGTCTGGTGCCTGTCCAAGCAGGTAGTAGGTGTGTAACAAATAAGATACAAGATCTCCTTGTCCCTCAGATACATACAAGACTTAAAAAGTATTTTTCCTAGAAAAATGGGATAGTTGTTATTCGTGGTGGTGGTGGTGGTGGTAGTCATAGTAGTAAGAAGCCTTTGGCTTAGCATCTATATAGAAGTCCAGAATGATTTCTATATAATCATCTGTCCAATTATATGGAAAAATAACGTGCTACTAATGTTATTTAGATATATGCTCATAATAGTGTCCTAATAACAATGCCACTTTACCAATGTGATTCTTAAAGAAATTCATTCATAAAACACTCCCCAATAGCCTAATAATAAGGCATTGTTAGTCCCTTATGGGTGAAGGGTGAATTTCTGAATGAAAGGACACCTTTGCGTCTTAAGCAGCAGAATTTCTGAAACCAAAGAAAACCGGAAACGCGTGATGATATCATAGACAATGTTCTAAACGCGTCTTTCTTTGCCTTCTCTAACGCAAGAGACCGAAGATTAAACTTCTCGCAATGTGACTCCTTTCACCTTTAGTGCTATACTGTCACCCATGGGGAGTCCCCCTATGGTCAGTGGCCCCGACTCTCATGCTTTGGTGGCGTCTGTTGGTTTCTTTGGCTGTCCCCATGCTAGTGTTTTCTTCAGGTCTGTGGTCTGCCACTTGGAGTCCTCAGACCATCGGTCCATCCCGCACCTGCTCATAAGCTTTTCAGTTTGAACTGTTATCTCATCACTCATGAGCTTTTCTCATATACTTCTAGGAAAGTGGTTCTTCCTTCATTTAAAAGTCTAGTCTTCATAGCTACCCCAGGTTATAAAACAGCTCTTTCCTTTGCATTCTCTTACATGGAAATTTTGTGTGCAGTGCGTGCAAAGAAAGGTCACTGCGGTTGTTTTGGGCACATTTTTACCCGATGTTCTCCTTGAGAGGACACGAGCCTGAGGGCATTTTAAAGCAAAAAAGTGAGGATTGAAGCTTCTGAATTCATCTAAATAAATATTCTGGGTATGTGTTGCTATGGAAAAAAAATTCAAAACAGCTTTTAGAAATACCTGTCAATTATATCTCCTATTTTGCTGAACTTAGGAGGTTGGCGTGTCAGATCACTAGATTCTTTGGGATGTGAAGTTTTTTTTTAATCATTGTGATGGGCAGGATAAACTTAAACTTTGGTCGACTTCCACAGAAACATAGTTTGGCCTTTCATCGTTTTTTTTTTTTAAGGCAAAATGATGGATGGAAATCCCTGGATGGTATGAGTTGTTAAATGTTTCTGTCGGGTTATGAATACCTCAAGGAAAAGAACCATCTTGGTTTTCTTTTTATTCACGGAATAAACATTTATCGGCTTTTGAAGTCGTTTGGTGCAGAGTTCCCAAGTTGAACATGTTTTGGACTCAGAGCAGGAAGATGTGGTTTAAATCCTTGCGGAGTCCTTGAACCATGCAGCTCCCAAGTCTCGATTTCTCTCCAAAGCAGTCAGAGTGGCTGCTTTGTTCCAGATGCCAAGCGTGTGGACTTGGCCAAGAACCGGCTGGACACTCAGTCCCTACCCTCATGGAGTTTATCGTTGGCCAGGGTTTTGTGAGCTCTGCCGTTCCCATCTTCCTGTTCAGTGGTTGTTCACATCTCTCTCTCTCTCTTTTTTTTTTTTTTTTAAAGATTTTATTTACTTAATTGAGAGAGAGTGAGAGAGTACGAGTAGGGAGCTGGACACGGGGCTCGATCCCAGGACTCTGGGATCAGTGACCTGAACCGAAGGCAGATGCGTAACTGATTTAGCCACCCAGGCACCCTTGTCCACATCTTCTTAAGACCTTATTATTTACATAAATACATTTATGATTATGAGAAATTTATATCACTCTCCCTAAGCAGGTAACTAAAGGAGCCCATGCTGTGTTAAAACCTGGCTCGTTGCCTTTGTCAACCCAGTGCCCTCGAAAGGGGACATCTCACTTCCGCTTGTCACGTGTTGGAGGGCTCTAAGGATACACTAGCATTGTACTGAGAGCTGAATAACTTTCTCATTAAGTTCTTTTGAACTGTGATAAGATTTGCAAAAAAATCCAGTACTTGATTTTCTTACTCTGATGGAGCTGAGCTCTGCCTGCTGAGGAAGGCTTCCTGGAGGAGGTGGCCATTGAGTGAGGTCCGATGGACAGCTGGCAGTCAAGCTGGCAGATAATGGGGAGGAAGGGCATCCCAAAAGCCTGGTCATAAAATTGCTTTTATTTGGTTTGTACAGATAAAATGTACATTACTTTATATCTGGTGTCAACTGTGGAAGTCTGAAGTTCTAGAAATTTAAAGATGGTTCAGAAGAATATCGAGACTTTATCGCAAAGACCTGTTTTTAGGAGGATCGTAGAAACAAAGTGCCTTTTTAATATCCACCTGCCCTCAGTTCTTGCTAAGGATGAACGGCGTCACCTCTTGGATTAAGGTCATGAGCCTATGCAGTGCCCCTTATTCTCAGGAACTTTGCCTCTCCAGCACTTTTCCAGAGGTTTGGGTTAACCGATAAATCAGCGGTTTCAAAGATCTTCTCTAGTTCCTGTTTAAAATTGGGTAGGAAAAAAAATCTTACCAGCCATCAGTTGGAAGTAAGTGTGTTATTTACTTAGAAGCAAGCCCTGCACTCATGGAGTGTGTACTCCAGAGGGGAAGAGAGACATTAACAAAATAACCTTCCAAGTAAGCATAGGTTGTAAAGCTGGTAAATGCAAGGAAGGCAGGATTTCCCCGGGGATGTGAGAATTGAGAGCTGAAGGGAATGGAGAGAAGGATCTGAAAGGAGGAGAATGCTCTGAGTAGGGAGAGGGGAGAGAGTTAAGTCTCCACCCTACCTCCACTGGTGCCTCTGTAAGGGTCCAGCAGGAAATGAGATTCCAAGGGCTGTAACTAACTGAACTCATGCCCTTCCACTGTGGAGTAGCAGTATAGAATCCTCCCACCTCCAGAGAGCTCAGGGTGGGGCAGTTTGGAGGGAGATATACTGGGGATGTTTTATTATTACGATGAATACCCTTGAATAAGAACTTTGGGGTTCCTCTGCAGTATAAAATGAAGGCAACAGTACAATAATTTTCTCCTAGCAAGGCACCTTACTAGAACTTGGCACCTTACTAGAACACCTTCCGTCTTCCCG
This sequence comes from Spilogale gracilis, assembly GCA_004023965.1. Lineage (NCBI taxonomy): Eukaryota > Metazoa > Chordata > Mammalia > Carnivora > Mephitidae > Spilogale > Spilogale gracilis. The sequence continues at coordinate 55,992 of PITA01004857.1, read as the reverse complement.
ACCTCTGAACGGTGCACCCTACTTACGCCCAAGATGACCGGCTTCTTGAAAAATTCCTCATTTCCTAATGATTCTGAGTTGTATAATCTAAAGGCATGTTCTTGCCTACAGGATTAAAAAAAAAGAGGGAGGGGAGCGCTGTCAGAGTTGGCCTGCAGGCAAGGTAACATTGTAATGTTGCCGGGTGGCTGGGAGCTCAGCTAGTCTGAAACATTCCCGGCCCTTCTCCCTTATTTCCTCTGCCACCCTGCCCTGGTTGCACAACTCAGCCGCGTCTCTGTAAATATCCACAGCGTGTTTGCACGGAAATAGTGCCCAAAGGAATCAAACAGCATTTCCTTTCTCTCCTGACAGCTTGGATTTTTTTTTTTTTAAGTGGCTTTGACAAGACTCAGGGCCAAATTATTAAATCTCCACCGTGACCCTTTCTGTTCCTACTCGCTAATGAACGTAGAAAATTGGGATCTCATCCCGCAGACAAACTCATTTTGTTTGACAAAGAGCTTGAAAGTATTTGTAAACAACACATCAGGGCTTGTATTTTTTTTCCTGCTCCCACCTGGCACGGGTTTTCGAGGTTTTCAGTGTTCACCTCCTCCGAGGTTTGTAGGAATGAAGCTTTCTTCGTGCTTTTGTTACTTGGGTTGTGTTAGTCATCAGCCCAGTGGACCTCACACACAGCAGCTGTTCTCGAACGTGTGGGTGTGGTGTCTGAGCAAGAGCGCCAGGTGTGTGCGGGACATATGGATTGACCAGTTACTCATCAGGTGGCTTTGTCATGTTTAACACCCTCGTCCCCCAGTTTATTCCTTTGTGAAATGGATAGTGAGATAAAATCATATATCCATGCATTGTGTGTATACATACTATATACTATGTGTGTATACATACTATATACTATATGTGTATTATATTTAGTATCTATGCTGTGTGTATCTACATTATATATCGATAGTATTGTATTTTCATGTGCAAATAAGCTATAGATGCATGTCTGTGTGCACATATACAGGTATCTTTCTATGTACACGCGTGTAAATAAGATAAAGTTTCATTTGTGCTTAATAGTACCTACAACTGTTCTTCTGAAAACAGAAGGACAGGCTTCTCTGAGAGATGAATGCCACCCTCGGTGTAAGTTGTCAACCTATTATTTAATTGTGCATTGGAATACCTAAACTCTGAGCTAGTTCAAGAAGAAATTAGGACACTGGAAATCTTTGTCATTTGTTTGTATTCTTTCAAATTTAGAAGAAAGTTCAGGATGTCTTTGTCAATGGCCCACGATCCTGTTGTGTTAACGGGAGGTAGAAAACAGAAGTGCTGGAGTCAGATTGCCGCCGGGTGGACGTTCCGGCTGTGTCACTTACTGGCCGTGTGACTTGGGGTGGACTGCTCAGTTTCCTTGTCTAGGAAATGGGAACAGCATTACCTAGTTTACAGGGTTGGATTTCATTCAGTAAGACCCTGCATGCAAAACACTTAAAATACAATGCTTGGTACAAATATATTGCTTGGAAATAGAAATTTAATAAAAAATTAGAAAATACTGCCCCTAGTAGTAATACTTATCAACGATAAAACAGTTGTTGCAATCATTAAAACAGAAAAAGGATTCTATGGGTCAAGCTTCCCCGAAGAGATGGGCCCGGCAGGATGGATTGGAGGTTGTCACAAACGGGCCCGCACAAAAGAAGAAAAAAGGAAGAAGGAATTGAAAGATTGTCTTAGCGATTCAGTATTGATGAGTTTTAGCAACTTCGAAGTTCCTTTTGAGTCCTCTTTACCATCCACTGATGAAAGAAGACTGTAATCCCCCTCGACCCGGGTTCCAGACTTAACTCTGTCCTTTTCTTTCTGGATAACTTTTGGGCATGTCTTTGAGCCTCAGTTTCCACATGGAGATGACTGGCATTGAATCTGAGCACCACTCCTTCTCCCAACTTCTCATCTAGCTTAACCTCAGTGATGTGGAGTCTATGCATGTTTAAATTGATTGGCTTTCATTATGTGCTTTTTCTTTTAAGTTTCTCACTGCTTTCTGTTATCTACCGAGCCGGTGTTGCTTTCCTTCTTTAGTTTCAGTGTGCTATGTCAGTATACAAATACGTAAATATGTTATATGTGTTGTGTGCGTGTGTATTAAACAGAGTCATGTTTGCAGGGATGAGGCCACACATGTAAATTAGCCCAGGATTTGGCACTAGGTGATAGAGAACAGTTCTTTGCTACGTGAATGATGGGCTCACCGGTTGACGTTGGTTGACCACTTGACCTTTGCTGACATGACACTTGTTAAATTGGTTGTCCCACGTGATCCCATTTTGAAGCTTCCTTGATCTTCGGATGGGCCCCCCGAGAGCTGCTTCCTTTCCCTCTTTGCCTTCCCTGGTGTGTGGAACATGTCGGTGCGAAATTATAGATTTGGAAAAACAAATGCCATGAGAGGAGCAATTTAGCTTTTTCTGCTCTCTTCAAGTGGCATGGGAAATGAAAAACGTCCAAACTAAGACGAATTTAGTGGGAACCAAAACCACCAGGCTATTGATTCTTAAAGCCAGACAGCACAGTTATGAATTGGGTGATAAAAATGGAAAGTGTTTAGCCCGACTTCTAAGACGAGGACAGCTTTGTGTGTTATCACGCAGTCAGCTTCCTGTGACGGCCCCACAACTAATGAACTCAGTAAATAGCCGGCTTGCTTTATGTACTGCATCTGTCTGACGTGTACCGGAATATTTTGATTTTTTTTTTTTTTAAATGGAAGCCCAGAGGCCTGAGATTTCACCTCTGACTTTAAAGGTACCATGACCATTGGCTAGAGGTCCCTTCTTGGAGCAAGGATGCTAAGAGGTTGTTAGATGCTGTGAAGAACTCTGCTCCCTTGCAGGGAGGAGTTTAAAGCTCCTGATGCACTTGGAACTGACAAGCAGATGGTTTTTGGGTAGGAGGGGTCCTTAGGGAAGCTGTACTGATTGCCATTAGATGCTGAGGCCAGAGAAGGTGAGTTTCCGGTCTAGTCATAGTGCAAGCTGCTGGTTGCGCAGGATTCATGCTCTTTCTTTCACATCATCGAGAAGGCTGAGACCTGTGGTAGGTCCAGGTCATCCTGTCCTTTCTCCAGTGGCCCTGACTCAGTCCTGCTGCTCTCTGACAGGCGGGCTCTGGGACAAGAGGCCCCTGACCCCATAGGATTGAAATGCCCTCTTTCTGACTCTGTGTCTTTGTGGTGGTTTCTTTTCTTGACTTTTGCGTGATGTTGAGGTTAAGTGTTGCTGACTGAATTTTAGCTGCCCCCCCATTCATATGCTGAAATCTTAACCCTGGCTACCTCAAGAATATGTCCTTATTGAAAATAGGGTCATTGCAGATGTAATTAGTTAGAGTGAGATCATCCTGGATTAGTTGGGCCCTAACCAAGTGTGACTGTTGTCCTTATAAAAGGGGGCATTTACACCGAGATACTCACACAAAGAGATGCCACATGAATCCTGGGCTTGTGATGCCATAAGCCAAGGGACCAGCAGAGGCTCAGAGAGGGGCCTGGGACAGACAGGACCCCCTTAGTGCCTTGGGAGGTGTATATGTGCTCATGCCACAGGATTGGACTTCTTTTTTTTTTTTTTTAATTTTATTTATTTATTTGACAGAGAGAGACACAGCGAGAGAGGGAACACAAGCAGGGTGAGCGAGAGAGGGAGAAGCAGGCTTCCTGCTGAGCAGGGAGTCCCATGTGGGGCTCCATCCCGGGTCTCCGAGATCATGACCTGAGCCGAAGGCAGTCGCTTAACCAACTGAGCCACCCAGGCGCCCCGAGGATTGGACTTCTAGCCTCCAGAACTGTGAAAGGATATATTTCTGCTCATTCACCCTGTTTATGGAACTTTGTTCCAGCAGTTCTGGGAAACAAATACAGCCCCCCACTGAGCATTTCATACCATAAAAGCACGATGAGTTATGAGAGGGGGAAATGTAAATATTAGACTGAACCTTTCTTCCTACCCTCCTCTCAGTTCTTTTACTTTTTAATTATCACACTGCCACTAGGCACTTGGTGAGTTAACAGGATACTACTCATTCATTCATTCATATCCGTCTGTTGATATTCATTGTATAGTTGCTCTGTGCCAGAAAACACGCCGGGCACTTTTCCACCATGTCTAATCCCAGTTCGACCCCGCATTATGTGTATAACAAGTGTGGTGTGACCTTTAAACCACACTGAGCCATGGTTTTCTCATCTCTGCAGTAGACTAATGACACACCCATGTTAGAAGTCTTGAGGGTTGGGGCGCCTCGGTGGCTCAGTGGGTTAAGTGTCCGACTGTTGGTTTCAGATCAGGTCATGATCTCAGGGTCACAAGATGGAGCTCTCTGTGGGACTCTGCGTTCAATGGGGCATCTGCTTGAGAGTCCCTTTCTCTTCTTCTCCCTATGCCCCTCCCACTGCTTGTGCACGTGCACTCTCTTTCTCTAAATAGGTAAGTCTTTTTCTAAAAAAAAAAAAAGAAAGAAAGAAAGAGGGAGTCTTGAGGGTTGAATGAGATGGAAATGTTGTCCAGTATCCAGTATAGACCCAGCTGCATAGTAGATATTTAACAGCTGTTACTTGAACTCCCAAGTCTGAGGTTCTAGACGTTTAAAATCATTCATAATAGCAGACTTCTTTATGTGCATAGAACACAAGGATTTTTAGTAACTTTAAGAAAAGCCATTCTTTTTGGAGACACACTGCACACAAGCATTTATAGTGGCACAATTCAGAATTACCCAAAGGTGGAAACAACCCAAATGTCCATCAGCCGCCAATGAGTGGATCAACAGTGTGTCTGCCCATGCCGTGGAATATTATGCAGCCATGCAAAGGAATGACTTACAGGTCACACTACTAGAATGCAGATGAACCACAGAAACACTATGCTAGTTGAAAGAAGCAATATGCAAAAGGCTGAATATGATTACGCTTATATGAACTATTCAGGATGGGTGAACCCATAGAGGCAGAAAGCAAAGTGGTGACTATCAGGTGGCCTGGGGAGGGGAACATGGGGGAGTGACTGCTTAACGGTATGGGAGTAATGACAGTTTTTTGGAATTAGATCAAGGTGTGGTTGCACGAGACTGTGAATTCCATAGATGCCACTGAATTATGTGTTGTTAAAATTGTTAATTTTAGGGGCGTCTTAGTGGTGCAGTTGGTGAAGCATCTGACTTGGTTTCGGCTCATGTCGTGAGCTCATGGTCGTAAGATCGAGCCCCATATTGGGCTCTGCACTCAGTGCGGAGTGTGCTTGAGATTTTCTCTCCCTCTCCGTTAGCCCCTCCCTCCCGTGCTCCCTTACTCTCTCTCTCCCTCAAAACAAAACAAAACAGTTTAATTTTATGTTTATGAGGATCCTACCTCAGTAAAAAGAAAAAAAAATATTCTTCTTTAGTTGCAAGGGTATTTCTGTGGCCCAAAACAGGGGACCATGGTGCAGGGTCAAAATGTCACCCTTGGGAGCCATCACATGGTGTGGCCCAAACATCTTGAAATCGAGAGGCATAGAGCATTGCTCCATGACCTGAAGCAAGTACAGTTCCAGTCTGTCTGAAAGAGGAATTTTCTTCGTGACACTCTCCCTCCTGTGACTTTGGTGACACTGAATTTTCATTGCAGTTTATGACCAGGACTGGGTCACGGTCCATCCTCAAACCAGTCGCTGGTGGAGGAGAATCGTGCTGCTCCAGCAGTCTGAGACCAAGCATGACTAATGGCCACAGCTAGAGGCCCCGCTCCTGGGCATGGTGCTGCCTCGCTGTCGCAGTCTACTAGGGCTGCTGGGGCACGGTGCACAGGCTGGATGGCTGTGATATAGACAACAGAGATTTATTTGTCACTCTTCTGGAAGCCGGAGGTCTGAGATCAGGCTATTGGCACGGGCAGGTGCAGATCGCTGACTTCTTGTATCCTCACATGATGGGATGAGTCCCTTTAACCCCCATTCATGGGCTCTACCTTGTGACCTAATTACGTCCCAAAGGCCCTACCTCCCAAGACCATCATTCTGGGGATTAGGATTTCAACATATGCATTTTGGGGGAATGCAAACATTCAGTCCCTTGTACCCACTTATGGACCAGCTCAGCCTTGTGTTAATGGAAATGTCCCCCAAAGAAGGACATGGCTACCGGGAAGGACCCCAGGTGGGTCTGTCCCCAGAGGCCTTCAGGGTGGCCTCTGGGAGGTACTTTCTTCTTCGTTTGCCCTAGAATTTACATCATTCACAGAGTTGTTGGTTTTCTTTTTTCTTTTTTCTTTTTTTTTTTTTAAGATTTTATTTATTTGACAGAGAGAAACACAGCCAGAGAGGGAACACAAGCAGGGGGAGTGAGAGAGGGAGAAGCAGGCTTCCCACCGAGCAGGGAGCCCGATGTGGGGCCCGATCCCGGGTCTCCGGGATCATGACCTGAGCCAAAGGCAGTCGCTTAACCAACTGAGCCACCCAGGTGCCCCAAGTTGTTGGTTTTCTTAACCACAGATGCTGTCATTCCTGCTCAGAAGCTCCTGAGGGGCTGTAGGATAAAGTCCAAGTTCACCTTCACTTGGCATTCAAGGCCCTCCAGGCTCATTCTCCTCCATCCATCACCCTCCTTACCTGACTCTGGAAGGAGAGGTTGGCTGCTGTTCCCTGATCCCAGGCATGCCCTTACACTTTCCTGGGTGGCTCCCTCTACCAGGGGAGATGCCTCTTTCCTTGCCAGGCTTCTGATTTGGGCCATCTCCCTTGGCTCAGCCCACATGTTTTCCCCAAGAGTCATGTTTCCCTGGTCCTATCTTGTGTTCCTGTTCATGGTGTTGGTGTCTGTCACCTGCACTCTTACAGGTCTGCTCAAGGGCAGGGACCGTGTTGTATCCTTCTTATCCTCAGCCCCAAGCTCCATGTCTGGGACAGGGTGTGTGCCCGGTAGCCACGTGCAGGTGGAATGGGGATGAAAGTTGGGGAGTCAAGAGAAAGAAATAGCGACCTTCTTATCATTTGCCACAAGAGAGATTTATATAGATCTTGAAACACAGGCAAAATAGACTCTGCAAGTTAGACACATCCTTCTCCAGCAGTTGGGAAGACTAGAGTGCATTTTACAGTCTACGCCCTTGCTAAATGCTCACGAGTGTTTGCTTAAGCAGAATGGAAATAGGAGGCATGCCTGCTTAAATCATCCCTTCCCAGAGTGAAAATCAAAAGAACGAAGACCAACATACTCCAGTGGGTAGCCTCATGGCTATGAATAAGGGCTGATTTAACATTCAGAACAAAAACATAAAAATCAGCCTTCCCGGAGCTGTAGTCTGACCCCAGGAAAAGCGTGTATCCTTGGGAAAGATCAATTTACATTAAAGATCTGTTTGGCAGTGCATTGTTGAAAGAGGTTAATATTGTAAGTGGAAATTTTTGATTGCTTCTCAAGTCTTTTTCTCCTTTTTGCTTCTCCACCTATGTCAGCTCAGAGAGAGCACCGTGCTAGAAGTGATGTTCACACCGCCCTCCTGGCAACATCTCTATGAAATTTGAGTTCCTGCCCTGAAAAAACAGAATCTGGTTGTATGGCATGATATTGGAAATTAAAGACCTGGCATGCAGATCAGCTCACTCCCCGTCCCCCTTCCCAGGCCGAGGGAGGTGGCTTTGGAGGAGGATGACCACAGCGAATGTGCAGTACTTCCTGGGCCCCTAGATGCTAGGAGCACCCCATTCTCTCTAGTCTTGGCTATCAAAAATGTCTCTTGACATTGCTGACTGCCCCTGTGGTGGGGGGAGACAAGATCGCCCCCAATTGAGAACCACTGTCTTCGAGGCTCACCATGAAGATAAGAGGGAGTTAGACCAGGAGGAAGAAGAGGTCACAGCAGGGCATGTGAAGGACACGGTGTCCTTCATCCAGGTGCTGGTCCTGTATTGAAGGGTGTGGCGTGGGCGTGTGGCGGCCTTTAATGCCATAATGAGCAAAAACACATTGGATTTGAAGTCAGGAGTCTTGGGGTTATTCCCACACAGCCCCCTCCCTGACCCTACCCCAGCTATGCGACCTGAGCCACTCACCCTTCGAGCCTTGGTGCCCTTACTTGTAAAGCAGGGTTGCACCGATCGGTTGTAAAGACTGAGTAAGTTAAGACCACATAGAATGTCAGTATGGTGCTTGGCATCCTTGTTGGCCGACATTTGTTGTTTCCCTTCTCAAGTGCACTCATGTCCGGTAAAATCTAGTCCTCTCTCGTTTTACCGTCACCCGCTCAGGGTGCCATCGCTCCAGCCTGAGTTCCTTCAGAGTCTCCTGGGTCCTCTGGTCCAGCTCAGTCTCTGGCCCACAGCCACAGTTGCTTCCTGAAACAGGCTGACGTGAAGGCTCGGAAGCTGCCCATCTGGACTGTTCCACACCCGGACTCTGGAGTCCTTGAGACGCAACTCATTCAGACAGAATGGCACTTGGTCCTTGTAGGCGCGCTCTGGATTTTGAAGACTTAGTACAAGAAAAAGAATGAGCTCTCTTCAGTAATATTTTATATTGGTGATGTGTTAAAATGCTAATATTTTAGATACGCTAGGCTAAATAAAATCTAGTATTAAAATTGGCTTCCCCTATTTCTTTTTGTCTTTTTCAAACGTGGCTGTGGAAAAGAGGACAGGTTTTATAAGAGTAGCCACATCTTGTCCAAGGAAGCATATTGGTTTGGTTCTTCCCAAGAGAATCATTTCCTGGCACAGAGTTTTGAGTGATGATTGGCTTTGTGGGACAATTCCTTTTTAAAGAACAGAAATGGCCCTTTAAAAAAAGTCGACACTCAATAATATGTTCAGGACAGTTTATGCTTCCCCCTGTAGATGGTAGGGTGTCTTTTCCTTTTACAGTATACGGCACCTTGAGGCAGGAGTGGGACAGAACCATATTTGTTAGACCCCTCCCCTCTTTAGTCATGGACTGGATGTTTGTGTTTGTGTCCCCCTAAAATCCACATGTTGAGTCCCAGCCCCTCAATGCAATGCTATTAGGAGGTTTTTGGTGGGAGGTGATTAGGTCGCAGAGGTGAGCCCTGGTGGGTGGGACTGTGTCTTCACAAGGGACCCAGAGAGCTCCCTTTGCATTTCCTGCCATGTGCAGACTCGGGTCTTTGCTACACCTGGCGTCTTTGCTTTTTTACCCTCCAGAACTGCGAGAAGTCAATGTTTATTGTTTAAGCTGCCCAGTCTGGTAGTTTTCCATAGCAGCCCAAATGGGTTAAGATGCCCTTCCAACCACTTGGTGGGCCTTAGAATTTGATTGATCAAGCAGCTGAAATCCAACTAATTTAATGTTAGAGTCACTCCAGCATGTCATGTTGCTGTGTAATCTTATTTTGGAGATTCCTTTGATCTCACTCAGTCTTGGTAACATTCTTAAGTGCTTGGTATTGCCATGGCCTTCCATGAAGAAGGATGGGAGCCTCCAGGATATTGAATGACTTGTCAAGATCCTACAGCCAATGTTCAGAGCTGATACGAACCCAGGTCGTGACTGCCCGTCCTCTGTAATGCGGTGGGGCCCACATCAGCTGCAGACCTTGCCTTGGAGCTCCCTGTGAACATAACGGAGACATGATGGCAATCCTCGTAGGCTGCAGAAAGCATGTCCTAACTGCAAAGTTGTGTGACATGGGTGGTTGACGACTGGCTCAGAGACCCGAGTGAGACCTCTGCCCTTGATCTAGGACCTCATAGTGTTTCTGAGAGCAAAAGGACATGTGTCCCTGCAGCAGGAGGATTGGACTTCATAGTGGGATCAAGATAAACCAAGGTGGCAGAAATGGGCCCTTAGGGTCCCTTAGAACATGTGAACTCCCAAGTTTTCAGTGTTTGTTCCAAAACATATTGCACGTGGTGGTCTTTACTCTTAGAGTTCACATAGTCAGTTTTTAAATAGTGCCCCCAAGGCCAAATGCCATTCACTGAAGGAGGAAAGGAATCGGGAGCGCCATTTTGACAAGCCCAAGGATCATGTCCGGAAGGGAGATGCATTGGGCCCTGATGTGTGGAGAAGAGAGCGAGAGAGGAAGTGTCTGTGGGGTAGACCTCCAGGAGGGAAACCCCAGACTCTGAGGAAGAGGCCAACCCCCCACCCCCTTGTGTGTTCTTCTTTATGGAGCAGAGAAAGGAAAGAAAGTTACCAAAGTGAACTTGTCAAGTGACCTCAGTCGTACCAGAGGGTCTCGACAGCGTTCGCCACAGCTATAGGGACCTACCCAGGCTGCTGTGTGGATTCTGGTTCTCTTATAGATGTTATAGAGTTGGGCAGTGAGATGGCGAGCTTTCGTGGGGAAAGGGCTTATCAAAACAACAGTAGAAGGAGTGCAGGTATCTGGTGGTTGAAGCTGTCCCCCTCTGTTCATTCACTTGCTCCTTCCTCCATTTAAGGAATGCCTTCTGTGTGGCTGGGCAGGCGCTGAGTGTAAAGCAGCCATTTTTGACCAAGGGGAGACCAAAATCTAGTGAGAGAGGCAACCATTAGATAAGTAATCCCTTGGGCCATTGTATCATGCCAGAGGTTGAGGAGAACAGTGGAGGCAGCAGCCAGAGCATGGTGACAGACGGAGTGAAGGAGGGGCCTTTGGGCAGACGGTCATCTGAGAAGCCTTCTCTGAGGTGACCGCACTCAAGACCTTGGCTTGAAGAATCAGAAGCCCTTTGCCTAGCAAAAGCAGAGTGATAGGCATTCCAGACAGAGGGAACACACTTGCAAAGGCCCTGGGGTGCATTCTGGGAGTGAGAGGACTGGGATGGCTGGAGGCAAGGAGAATTAAAGGACGAGTGGCCAGAGATGAGGACTGAGAGGCAGTTAGAGGTAGAGCCCCATAGATCCTTACAGACAAGCCAAAGAGTTGGGCATTTATTTTAAGAGCTGTGGGAGAAATGGTGAATGGTTTCCGGTGTGATCTGAGTGAGAAGGCTATTGCACTGGGTCCACATATGCGACAATGGTGGCTTAGATTTATATAGAGGCAGTAAAACTGGAAAGAAGTGGGTGTAGCATTGGACAGCATGCATGTTTTAGAGGTAAAAATGGTAGGATTTGAACATGGTCAGATTTGATAAGATATGAGGGGTGAGTAAGGGAGGGGGAATGGCTCCCAGGTGTCTGGCTTGAGCTTTGATGTAGATGGTGGTGCTCTTTAAGGAGGTGGAAAGCTCTGGAGAAGAGGGGCTGGGGAAGGGAGGAGTTGGCAGTAAGGTCTGAGGCCCACCATGGTAGGGGAAGGTCTTTGTAACGTGAGTCTGGAGTTCAAAGGAAAGGCCAGAGCTGGAGGTAAAAAATGTGGGCGGCATGGAGGCGTGGAGACTGCCTCACGGGACATTGGAACGAGGAATCTCACCTGAGGAGAGAAGACATGATGGATCCCACACTGAATCCTGGAGCCCTTCTGGAATTTGCCATTCAGAAAAGAGGAGTCTTGAGGAGAAAAGGAATGTATAAAATAAATATCTCCGATAATAGGAAAGTAGTTTATCAGAGGAAGGGTAATAGTGTCTCTTAGCAGTTGACTGCCCCCCCCCTTTTTTTTATAAGATTTTCTTTCATTTATTTGACAGAGAGAAACACAGCCGGAGAGGGAACACAAGCAGGGCGAGCGAGAGGGAGAAGCAGGCTTCCCGCCGAGCAGGGAGCCCGATGTGGGGCTCGATCCCGGGTCTCCGGGATCATGACCTGAGCCGAAGGCAGTCGCTTAACCATCTGAGCCACCCAGGTGCCCCTTGCCCATTTTGAGATCACACATGATTAAATGGAACGAATCTGCCTGCCTGATAGTGGTTTCCTACCCCGACATTCGGCTTCCCGAGGAAAGCCACGGTGAACACGTGTGATTGTGCTTCTCTGCACGACTGGGTTTTTCCAGGCTAGTACAGTTGGAGAGAAGGAGGGCCAAGAGGGGGCATGCGTGCTTGCGAAGGGAGGTTGTGATACCAAATCATGGCCTCTCAGCAGAACAAGAGCGAACATAAAGAAAATCCAGAGCCAGATGGGTAGCCATGAAGTAAGCTGGTGGTGGATTGGGGTTCACGATGACTGTGACGAATTTGTGAAATGTCAGCCTGGGAAGGCTGACGGGGGCTGATACTGACATTTGAGCTTTTGGTTTGGGTGACACCAAGTTCTAGAAGGTAAATTTGGCCCAAGTGAAGTGGCACCAGTTTGAACTGACTGTCACGGAATTGGGGCGGAGAGCTGAGAGCATGCGGTGGGCACTGAGATCTTCTGAGAATGGGAGGAGTCACCAGCAGCTGCCAGGTGACAGTGAGGAGGTCAGAGAGAAGGATGGGGAGTCATAGAAGAAAAGGGTCTTCAGAAGAGGGAGGGGGAGTAAGAGAGGGCAGAAGCCTGGAGGCTAGGAGGGCAGAGCCTGGCTAGCCCTGAGGTATTTGCATGAGGGAGAGTAGGGGAAGGGCTTCTTCTTTGGGGAAAGCAGTGATGCAGGGCACAGCTGTACTTTCCCACAAGAGCAGAGCTGGAATGAAGCTAGGGGAAGTGGAGGATAAAGAGGAATTCGCTGATCCCACAGCGGAAGTTCCACGGGATTCCATAGTTGGGCTTGGGAGGAAGGCGTGGGCACTTGTGTCAAACCTGGAGTTTGTATGATGATGCATATCCAGGGACGCTGCTGGCTGTGACTGAGATTCAAGAAGTACTTCTCGGTCTCGTCTTAGATGCTAGATAGTGTGCTAGCAACAAAGAAAACAGCAGTGGCCAAAATAGAGCGCCTGCCCTCGCAGCGTTGTGCTCTGGCTGGGGAGACAGCCCGGTCATCAGGTGTGTGTCTTGTAGTGCAGAACCGATTTGCTCTTTTCTCAGGAAGGGATGGAATTTGAGTCCCAGGGTTTCCAACAACTCAGTCAGTGTCCTCAGCCTCCTGTGGTCTGCAGGATGGGAGTAGCGAGCGATGTCTCGGTGGGGGGTGGTGGTGGTTCAGTCAGTCACATGGGTAAGCAGTGGTTCTTTTGTTTGTTTTGTTTTAAAATTTTATTTATTTATTTATTTATTTATTTATTTATTTATTTAAATTTTTTCAGTGTTCCAAGATTCATTGTTTATGCCCCACACCCAGTGCTCCATGCAATATGTGCCCTCAATACCCACCACCAGGCTCACCCATCCTCTCACCCCCCTCCCTTCCAAGACCCTCAGCTTGTTTCTGAGTCCACAGTGTCTCATGTTTCATCTCCCTCCCTGATTACCCCAATTCACATTTCCTTTCCTTCTCCTACTGTCCTCTATGTTTCTCCTATGCACCACAAGTAAATGAAAGCATATTTTCAATGGGAGGTCGGGGTGGGCCATCAGAGACACCTTGGGTCTGTGTGATGCTTCTGTTTAATTAGAAAAAGGCACTTTTCCTTCTAGGAACTCTCCTTCCGTCTGTCCGAGAACTGTTAAAACAAAGCGACCATCAACAAAGTCCAGGATGTGCTGGTTCTCCCTAGTGCCCTGGCCAGCCCCTTCAGGGGGGAGGTGAGGGAGGGGGTCAGTAGTAGTGAGGGGAGGCCAGCTTTATTTATCAATAAGTGGTTAGTTACTCAGTGCTTTAGGAGAGCACGGGCCTCTCAGGGATGTGCCCTCGCATTACCTGGGCTCTTGTTAAAATGCACATTTTGATCCATGGAGCTGGGAGGGGGGTAGGTATCTGGCAGCCTGCGTTTTTGGCAAGATCCAAGCCGCCGCCGCCGTTGGTGGTTTGGGGACCATACTTCCGATGGAGATGGCTAAGTGTAAACTGTGGTCTTAGCTGCTGGTCTCAGACAGAGACTGAAAACAAACATGAGAGGACCCAGATCCTTAGCCCTTAAGGGGTTTTGGTGTAGTGAAGAGAAATTAATGCCAGGAAATGATTTAAAGACAGTGACGTGATCAGGAATGTGCTCCTGACAGCCTTTGGAGTTTAGAACAAAGGGAGGGAGCCCCTCCGGGTCTGGACTTGTCAGGAGATGTTCCTCAGAAGCAGCAAGGACTTGAAATTCCTCTGGAGGTCCAGCAGAGGAGGAAGGGCACGGCTGGAGAGTCGGGCTGTGCATGAGAGGCTCGGGTAAAGGCGTGAGGTGCAATACTACAAATAACGATAAAACAAAGCTAACATCTGGGGAGGGTCCGTCTCCTGTAGGCCCTGGTCAGAAGCTCAGAGACTGCCAGCCCTGTGCCCTCTTAGGAACTGGGACAGCATCTTGTAAGAAAGGTTCTCTTGAGAGACTTGGATGACAGTATGGAACTGACAGGATTCACCTGATCTTAGAGTTGCAGTTGGTGACCCAACTTTGTTGCCTGTTCCTAGGATCAGTTTGGCTCCCAAGTGATTCCAAAGGGTTTTGGCCATTGGATTCCTTAGACGTTTTGTTTATTTGTTCTTTTGGAGGTACTTAGATTTTTATTCCCTCTTCAAGTGTGGTATTCCTAAACAACTCATACATCTTGAACACCCATGAAAACTCATTTCTAATGATGCTAATTAAAAGACAACCTCCAGGGGCACCTGGCTGGCTCAGTTGGTGGGGCATGCGACTCTTGGACTTGGGGTTGTGAATTCAAGCCCCACATTGGCCATGGAGCCTACTTTAAAAAAAAAAAAAAAGACAATCTCTAGTGTTGATCAGATTAGCATTTGGAATGTGAGATTCTGACTAGAGTCTTTCAAATGGTAGCCAGCCACCCGTGGAGGGTGTATTTCCAATGAGGACCCTACGTGTTTTAAATCACTGCATCTCGCGTGTAGAGTAAAACTAACACACGCATTCTTCGCTATTCATGCTGAGGTATTTTGAATCATGTGCAATATAACAAGAAGATGTGATAATTCAAGTTTTTAAATATTTTTAAATTATAAAAGCCACACCTATTTTTTATATAAAATTTGGGGAAAATATATATTCATATATATTTAAATGATCCAGATCCTATACCTGGAGATAACCTATAACTTTTATACTTTTTTTCATATGTATAGTTATATAGGTATTTATACATATGTATTCAGCGTGTTATATCGGACTCATACTTGTAATCACATTTCACTTTCAGCTGTGAATGCTGCTTTTCTGGCTTCAATTGATCACGATAATCTTTCTGGCTCGTGCGATGTTTTGCACAAATGTGAATTTCACCGGTTGAGACAGATGGGAAGAGACAGTTGGAATAGTAGATGTTTAGTAGGAGAAATTGACCAGCTTGACCATGGAATTGGGTATTGGGTTTGAGGCAGGGGCATTTTAGTGGTTACTCTTCACCCCATCTATTCACCCAGGAGTCTCACCTCCCTCTAAATTCTAGACTGGTTTACCCAATTAACCCATCAATCCCAGGTGTCTGGGAGGTAATTTCCAGCCCCACTCTGGTTTCTTCCTTCCTTCCTTCTTATGTTGATTCCTATATTGAGTTCCTAGAGTAGCTTCTGATAAAAATTGAGATTTTTCTTTGAAATGTGTTTTTAGTGCACAGAGATGTCATTTAAAAGTCAAATCCATGGAGGAATATTTTTTACCTGCTGGGTTTAATTTCAGATGCCAGTGTTACCATAAAATGCAAACCACTCTAGCCTCTGTTTTAAAACTTTGGGCGCATTATGCCAGTTGAAATTAACTTTTGCAGATGGAGCGAGGAAAAGAGGAAAATAAGTGTCTTAAAGAGTTTTTAAAAAATACTTTTAAGAGGCGCCTGGGTGGCTCAGTTGGTTAAGGTTTGACTTCAGCTCAGGTCGTGATCCCAGAGTCCCGGGATTGAGCTCCGCATCGGGCTCCCTGCTTGGTGGGAGACCTGTTTCTCCCTCTTTCACTCCCCCTGCTTGTGTTCCCTCTCTAGCTGTGTTTCTCCCTGTCAAATAAATAAAATCTTTAAAAAAAATAATAATGCTTTTGGCACCTGGGTTGCTCAGTGGGTTAAAGCCTCTGCCTTCCAGCTCACGTCATGATCTCAGGGTCCTGGGATCGAGGCCTGCATCCAGCTCTCTGCTCAGCAGGGAGCCTGCTTCCTCCTCTCTCTCTCTGCCTACCTGTGATCTCTCTCTGTCAAATAAATAAATAAAATCTTTTAAAAAAATAAAAAAATAGAAATACTTTGAAATATTAACACCACTTGAGTTCAGCTCCATATAATATTCCTGCTTTCCGCTGAAGTCCAAATTCACCAATTTCTTTCCAGTTTTTGTTCTATTGAAAATTTTTTTTGCTTTAATGAGAGCAAACAGTGCTGATATGTTTAACTCTGGGAAGAAAATAAGATTCAATATGAAGGATTCAGGTTAGACCGGAAGGAAAATGGCCCCTGGCAAAGGTTGTTAGAATCAGTTGCTTGGGGAGAGGAGAGCCTGAGGTGTCGCTGCCACAGGTGTTTACAACCTTTGGCCAGCCGGTCTTTCGAGGCCTCAGTTTGTCATCCATTAAATGGGGATGCAAACTGGTTCCTACCTCCTAGGTTATTAGTGCTAATAACAGTAAGTGGTGAGATCTTCTAAAGGAGATTCGAGTTGGATGCTTCAGGCTGAGACGACACCCCCCCCCCCCATTTGACAGCGTCAGCCAGTCTGTACTTGTCGGGATCTGTTTTCCAAAAAAGCCTGAGCACGGCTGCTCTAGCCGTTGGGCCCTGCCATGCGCCCCAGCCGTCTCTGCTCAGCACTTACTCAAGGGCTCTCTCACTTAAGGTCTGACAAAAACCTCACTGCTTCAGAGAATCAAGAAGCTTACCCAGCGACAGGGGGCTTGCCCATGTCACAGCTAGTCGCACGTGGAGCTGATTTGAAGCCAGATCTAACTGCACAGCCTCCTGCCCCCTGTTCTTCCTGCGGGACTGGTCAGTGTCCAGGTGACGGGCGATCCTCACCCGTGGTGACTCACAGAGATTTTGCAGAGACTTTGCTGCCCTTGCTTCAGAATGAAAACTTCCCACCGTGGCGGGGGGAACGACGACGACACACTTTTCTCCAATCAACATTCTTTGTTTAAAGTGATTTTGTTTGTTTTCCCTTGCTAGCTAGCCCACACCCTCCAGCCCTGTGGTCATTCATCTGTTTCAAAGCAGGGCCATCGAGGAAGTCCGGTCAGAGTGGGTGCAGAAGCAGGCCTGGCATTGCCATCGGGATTGGCTCCTTAGATGGTCATTGCCGGCAACTTGCTGAGCAGCCTCCTGATGCTCAGGAGGCCACCTTTGGTTAGAATCTGATCCCATTTATTCCTTCAGCACACAGTTGTTGGCCAGCCTGTCGGTGACAGACGGTGTGCCCAGTCTTGGGGAATGCACGGTGAGTGGAGGGGTGTCTGTCTCCCGGAAACCCAAGACTGGTGAGGAGGGCAGACTTTTCAACCAGACCATAGCCCCATGGGGTTCAAGGGTTATGGCAGAGAGAAGGACATATGGAAATACACAAAGGGATACCCAAACCATCAATTTCACGGATGTCCATCCTTTGGGGATGGGAAGCCTCATGTAGCTGCCTGCAGGAGTGGGTTCTGCTCCTTTTGGGAGGCTCCTAACATGTGGACTCCTCCCTCCACCTGCAGCTAGTATGCCCTCAAAGACAGGAGGTAGATGGAGATAGGATTGCATGGTCTGTTGGTTTTTAAATTCCTTTGTAAGGCACACGGCTTGCCAGTCAGATCCTCAGGGGGAGGATCCTGGGCCTCTCCTCCAGGTGCCTTGACCTTCTCCTTTTTTGAACGTGTCTCAGCAAGTCTTCTGCATGGCCCGAGGATTGGCTCTCTGCAGGCTGGGGACAGGTTATCTGTGTTCGTCTCATCCTCTGCACATTTTAAGCATTCCCGTGCTTTTCTGGACATCTTCCTCCATATTAAAGGGGAAAGCTATTAAGAGTCCTTGAGGGTGTTTTTGGGTTTTCGG
The DNA here is from genome assembly GCA_004023965.1 of Spilogale gracilis. Taxonomy (NCBI): domain Eukaryota; kingdom Metazoa; phylum Chordata; class Mammalia; order Carnivora; family Mephitidae; genus Spilogale; species Spilogale gracilis. The sequence continues at coordinate 38,109 of PITA01004857.1, read as the reverse complement.
CTGTGATCGGGATGTAGATCCCTGAGGTGATGTTGTAGCCGAGCCCGCCTCCTCTCCTCTGTGTGTGGCAGCCGGCAGCCCCCGGCGCCTTCCACGACTCTCCCTGTCTCGAACTCGAGACCCGCTCTGCCTTCTTGACCACCCAGGGATCGGTCAGGAACTTCCTTTGTCTTTCCACAGAGGTACAGAGGTCCATGCATGTGTCAGTCATCACATTTTTGGAGTTCTCATGGGTGTTTTGCGTTGGTCCCTCTTGTCAGACTGTGTTCTTTGAAGATAACCCGCATTCTTGTCGTTTTGAAAACACGACATCGGGTTAGTGCTTGGTACATACAAGGTGCTAACTAAATGCATTTTTAGTAAGTGTGTGCATTCAGGCTTTGAAGTAATCCACTCTAAAATATTTGTGTGTGTGTGTGTGTGTGTGTGTGTGCAAGAGAGAGAGGTGGAGGGAGGGAGAGATGTCACAGTTTTCATTGCTATCGAGGAGCCAGATACTTTCAGGATCTCTGGGATACCTCTCACTTGTGATTTGCGTCCCTTTACAGTGCTGGGAGCTCAGCCCTTCCCCTCTGCTCTTCCTTTCAGAAAGTATTATGAGGGAGGCCGAGGACCCCGTGCTCCAGGCAGAGAAGCGGTGCTGGGATTAGGGGTTGCCACTTCTGAGAGGATGCTGGGAATCTGCAGAGGGAGACGGAAATTCCTGGCTGCCTCGCTGACTGTTCTCTGCATCCCAGCCATCACCTGGCTTTACCTGTTCGCCGGAAGCTTTGAAGGTAAGAAGGCGGCTTCCGCACAGGGAGAGGGGAGGAGGGAAGAAGAAAGACCCTGGCTGTCACAGAGTTCTCGGAAAGCCCTTCCGGGTCATCTGATTCCAACTGCGTGGAGCAGGAGGAAATGGACAGCCTTCCGCATGTGGGCGCAGGCTGAGACTTGCCTAGGTTTACATGGGTGGTGGGAGAGAGTCCGTAGTGAGGGGGACAACATGCAAACAGAAGCAAAAGGAGGTGCACCTGTATCCAGTGGCATGGTGGGAGGTGACGCCCAGGTCGGATACCAACTTTGCACGTCAGTCCCTATGCCGCTGAGAGGTGGCAGGTTCGGGCCCTGGAAGGGTTACTCACCATTCATGGAACCAGATGTGTCATTCATTCTGCGGTCGTTCCTTTACTCACACTTTGAGCCTTTTCTTGTCACCATTGCTGGGGCTCTTGTTGAACCCCTCTGCTGGGCCGGGGCAGGGAAGGCATTGATGGCAGATCTGGACGTGCACGGCACCCCAGAGGCGGCAGACAGGTTAGCCCAGGGCCGCCACACATGGTGTGCCGAGGGAGATGGTTTTGGGAGCCATCTGGGGGGCCCGCTGTGAGAGATGAGCAGCCATACTGACTGGCTGGAGAGAGGGCTGCAGCGGAAGAGCTCCCCTTCCCAAACAAAGAAAAACAAACTCCAGTCCCCATCACTTTGGAGAAATCAGCTGGGGAGACCAGACTCGCCCTTCTTCCAGCTAGCAGTTTCCCAGGCTGTGCGGCGTTCTGTGGATCAGAGATGGTTTTCTGAGCTTCAGGGAGGGAAGGAACGGCAGCATAGAGGACACTCTCTTTTTATTTGCCCCCACAACTGAGATTTAAAAAAAAATCTCAAGTGAAGTTCTGTCTCAAGGAAGTCACTGTTGTGTTTTAGTTTTCTTCAAAGATTTTATCGATTCATTTTTAGAGAGAGAGAGAAAGAGAGTGAGGGGAGGGTTGAGGGGAAGGGGAGGAACAAACAGACTCCATGCTGAGCGTAGGCGGAGCCCAGCGTGGGGCTCAACCCCACAACCTCGAGACCATTTCCTTTATGCATAATTTTATTGCTAGCTCAGGCCTACCTCTTAAGTAGGAGTTCCACATCACTTTCTGAGGTTTGCTCAGCTGCATAAGATCGAGGTGGCTCTCTGTGCTTGTAGAGCAGACAACGGCCCAGGGCCACAGCCCATCACTTCCTGGCCCACGCATCCCTGGGGTAGATGAGCTTCCCTCTGAGCCGCTAAATGGGGTCAATTATGCTGTGGCAATGGGTCCCTAAGTTTTGGCAAAGAGAACAGAGGGAGGAAGGTGAGTTCCTCTTGATCCTAGAAGGGACTTGATCCTAGAAGGGACTGAAGGAAGCATTGTGCCAGGGACAATGGATGAGCCTCATAAAAGAAGGTTGAGGGCTCCCGGTGCCAGTCCAGGGCTTGTACTGGGAAACGTGGGCTTTGCCAGTACAGATGGACCAGTACTGATACTAATAGTGTAAGAAAATAACAACAGTAACAAGGATGATCAGGTTTCAGGCATTTCTGAGGGCCATGTGTGGTTGCAAGGACTTTGCATATGTCGACTCTGTCTTGATGGTAATCCCATGGAGTCAGTACAGAAGAGGACAGTGAGGCAGAAGTCCTGCAGTGAGCTGATCAGGATGGACCTGGGTTTTTGGACTCAAGATTTGGGGTTTCGAACTTCAATACCATGTTGTAGACTGGGACTTCAGTGAGGGAGCGGTCCTTGGTGAGGCATTGATGAGGTGTCACATGACCCTTCTGGGTGGCTGTGAGCAGAATTTTGACTTGCACTCATTTGATAGCCCCAAATGATTTTTGGCAACAAGGGAATCTGGGGGCTAACAAAACCAGTAAGTTCAGAGGTAAGACAGGCTTCAGGAAGGGTTGGATCCAGGGTCTCAAATGATATTTTTGTAGCGTGGTCTCCCTCCTTCCCTTTACTCTACTTTTCTCTGCTGTGGTTTCTTTCAGGCAGTTTTATCTACACAGAGGCAGCTTTGGCTTACAACTAAACCTCACCAGTGCCTGTAGAAAGTTTTTTCTCCCCCTAATTCTGCAGTATTGCTTTGGATTGGATTGTCCTGGTCACATGTAGTCTAGGGACTAATCGGAATGGGGGATGGATGGTCCCCCAAGTTAAGTGATGGAGTTTTCCAAGAAGGAGACTGGGAGTTGATCTGTGCCATGGAGAATTCATAATCAGCTGTGCTTAGCGATAGGGCGATATCAGCTAGAAGTCTCTTTCCACCAGAGCTATCTGGGCCAGCTCTGGCAGATGGAGTGACCACCATCCTTGACTTTGAATGATTTTGTTAGACCGGCAGATAGATGACAGGATATGGGAAGGATCAAGGAAATAATACTCCGAGGTGACCTGCACAGACTGGGCGTAGGTGCCCTATCTATCAGCAGGATGCTTAATCATAAATCCTCCCCTTGGGACCCAATCACAAAGGACATTAAACAGGGGCTAGGTGATGTGAGTACATTAACAGGTGTTCTGGCTGGATGGCTTTTTACAGGGTATCCGTTAGTCCGTAGCTGGGCCACAGCCTTTCCTCTGGATGCCACAGTTTGGGAACAGTTGGGACAAGTCATTTAGGAGAATTTAGGGGAATAACAGTGCCAATTCAAACCTTGTTACCTACAAAACAGTGGAAGGACATGGGGCTGTTTCCCTCGGAGAAGCAGGAGCGGCCAGTGTACATGGTCAGCTCCAGAAAGTGGTCATGGGGCAAGTGGTCACATGAGAGATGGCCCCCAAATCTATGGAGGCGCATGGCAGGGAGCCAGCTGTGAGGCTCATCATAGTAAAGGATCACTCTGTCCAGGGCTGGAGTGAGCCACTCTGAAAGGTGGGGAAACAGCTAACATGAGAAGTGTGTACGCAGAAGGATGGTGTGATGGGGGGGAGCTCAGCGCCAGGGGCAAGTGCACAGGGTGACTCGCCTGATCCACCCAGAGATCCCAAGACTAGAAAAGGCTGAGTCTTCGCTGGGAGACAAAGGGCACCTCCTTGCAGCCCCTGCCAGTTGCCAGCACACATCCGTGCTTTTCCAAAAGAGCCCGTGGAGACAGTCTTTTCTCTGTAGTTAAACATAACAACTTTGCAATCCATTTATCGACACCCTTGAGTTTTCTGTTTCAAGGCAGGTGGAGCCATAAATCAGGGACAGAGTTGCTGCCTGCATTCATGGAAATGCTATTTATACTTTATGTGAGTTTATTTATTTTTCAACCCTGTTTAATTTCAGCGGGTCTCCCGGAGATACAGATGCCCTCAGCAGAAACTTTTGGAATTAGATTACATGCAGCAGCAGGACGCATTGAGAGAGCACACCAGATGGGGCGGGGTCCCAGGCTCCCAGGCTCCCAGGCTCCCAGGCTCCCAGATCAGCCGAACCCAGTAGCTGGGTGACTGGGGGCATGATCAGCGCTCCTTGTAGGCCTTCATCTCCTGCTGCGTGAAGTGACGTACAACCGAAGGTCAACCATGGGGGCTCTTAGAGCACTAACATTCTGGAACTTTTCTGTGCTAAGCATCTGATGTGAATGATTTGGAAGTGAGCAGAATCTTCCCCAGTTAATGGGAAATATGTCCAGAAGAGGGAATGGGCTTCCTGCGATTTGCTCCAGGATCATTAATGCATCCAAGTTAGGGGGCAGCAGGCATTTTCTTAATGTAAGGAGGCACTTCTGTTGTAAGAAGTATATTTGCCAGGTGTTAGAGTCCACTGTCTGGGAGAGTGCAGAGATGCCCATGCTCAGAGCTGCTTGTCGGAGGCCAAGTGACTATCAGTTATGGATACTGCTCAGGGGGATGTTTCTGCTGGTACTTCAACCCCTGAGTTCATAAGCCCTACTTCCTTCATTTCTTCTCCAATCCACCTTTCTTCCTCTAGCATCTCAATGACCCTTCCCAGCTGCCCATGAGTCTTTGCTTCAACCCTTGGGTCTCAGCTGATCACGCTGGCCCCTCACCCTTAATGTAAGGTTGGCTTCCTGGGCCACACATGTCCAAATTCCTTGTACTGTCTTTTCTTCACACCTGCTTTGCTTTTATTGCTTTTTTTTTTTTTAATCACCAGTTTTCATAAGTGAGTACCAGCGTCAGGAAGGAAGGGAGGGGTTCTCTTCTGTTCAGCCTTTCATCTTTAGAGGAGCCAGGAGAACCGTTTGTTGAATGAGGGAATGAGTGAAAAATGCCCACTTCTGGCTTGGAGGTCTGACAACTTTCCGCAGTGCCTCCTGGATTCCCTCCAGACTCCTGATCATGGCTCAGGGTCTTTCACAGGCATTTTCCCTTAGCTTATAATTTCTGTCTTAACTCAGGTGAGCGCTTCATTGAACACCCTGAGAAAACTTCTATTTTCCTGCTTCTTAATGTTTGCTCTTTGCTCCTTCTGCCTAGTCTGCAATTCTCTTTTTTTCCACTACCCTTCCTCCCAGCTGGCGTCTTCAATGCCCATGTTCAATGTCATTTTCCCCTACTGTCTGATCCCGTGTGGTAGCTTCTGTGACAGCATTCATCAGGGGTAGTTTGCTTGTTTGGTGTCTTTCTAGCCTCTTGCATTCGAGTTTTGGGAGACAAGGGACTGTTTTACTCATCGTCACATTTTCAGAGTCTGGGCATCACTCGTAGTGGGTCCTCGGTGTGGGTGTTGACTGGGAGGGTGTCTGCATATTGAAGGGACACACAAGCCGCTACTGGGGCTTGAGCATCTGTGATTTTGAGACCCCAGAATCTAGCTGCAGGATCCTCACCTTCCTTGTGGATGTGATGTTCATTCTGGGACTTGAGGAAATGCTCCTTCAACACACCTCTGTTTGAATTTGGATCGTGCCGATTTTCTTCCAGAGTGCCCTTTTGTCGTGGGTATGTGAATTTTGTTTGCCAGGTGCGATTCTTTCTCCTCTGGCCGTCACGGAGATGGTGTCCCGCTGTTACTGATTTACCAGCATGTGGAATAAGCGTGCTTTCCCACCATTCAGAAGATGGTTCACACCTGCTGCCCTCCGAGAATTTATAAGCAGCTCCGTGCAGACACTCATTCCAGAAGCCCTCTGTGGTCAGGGAGGCAGGCCAGCGAGGGTGCAGTGTTACTTGAAAGCAGATGTTCTTCCGAGGATGCAGAGTCCTGAACATTTAAAACCCGTGTCGTGAACAGGCACAGGATATTAATTTCTGGACGGATTTCAGCCCATACCCACGTCCTCATTCACTACTCGGGCCATCCTTATCACCACAGATTCCTCCTGAAATGAATGGTTTGAGAGTCGTCTTGGTAAATTTCAACAGAAAGAAATGGGGTCCTGACACTGGACCGTTTTGAAGAGTTGCAGTGAGAACCAAGGAGTTGTAAGTTAAATGTTTTCTTTGCTTTATCGCTATGAGAGGATCACGGGGGCCCATGAACCATGGAACAGAAGCGGTGGTGGGCGGGAGAGGCTTTTATCCAAGCGGGGCTTGTCCAGACGCCACCGATTCCCCGGCCTCACGCCACGTCCCTTGGCCAGAGACTGCCGGAGGCTGGTGAGCTCGGGGTGTGCAGGGTACAAGTGAATAATTTGCTCCAGGTTTCAGTATCCCCTGATACTGAAATGGCTCAGTGGCAGCCAAGCCATCCTGCCTTCCTGCCAGTGGCCTAGCCAGATCCCTTAATGAGGGTAGTACGGGGTCCAAGAACACAGGGTGCTGAATGCAGAATGAAACGGAAAGTATATTATACAAGTTGTGTTTAATATGTCAGCAACGAAGGGCTTTCCTGGCCGATGCTTATGAGCTGTTAGTGAGCTGCAGCGGAAGCCTGCCAAGCAGGGTGTGAGCAGGGCAGCGGCGAGTAGAGACCCGAGGCACGGGTGCGGGGGACTGCACGCTCTCTGCTTCTTACCTTGGGCTCCAAAGCATCTCCTTTAGCTCTTAGACTCTGAGGGTAGTTGCAACCTGTCACAGTTGTATTCAGCTGTGAGTTGGTTGCTAAGGTGACCTTGATTTTTGCAGCAGCCTTGGATCGTGTTGCATCACTGGTGGGCTTGCTGGGATGGAGCAACCCTCCCCCGCCCACCACACAGTGTCAGCTGGCTGCGCCTCTTGGAGGAGCTCATGGCTAGAACCTTGTGCTGGGTGTTAGGAAACTTGATGTCTGCTAACGGCCACTTTGTATCCTTTCCTTGGTTGTGGTTACAAAGTCCCACGCGTTCCATGCTGGCGTGACCATAGATTTATTGTTCCAGAGATCACAAATCGACAGACAGGTCTCATTAGGCTAAAGCCAGATGCTGGCAGGCTGGTTCCTTCTGGAGGCCCCGCCGGGGATCTATCTCCTGGCCTTTCTCAAGGGCAAAAGTGGGGCTCCTTCAGATTCCTCTTGGCGACTCTGAGCTCTGCTGCTGGAAATCGTTGCATCTCCTTCTGTGACTTTCGTCTTCTTAAAAGGAACCTTGGGAGTCCATTGGGCCCACCTGGATAGTCCAGAATCCTCATTCCATCTTACAGGCTTTAGTTTCATCACACCTGCGAAGTTCCTTCTGCCATGGAAGGTAACAGATTCACGGCCTGTGGGGATGAGGATATGACCTATTTGGGGGTCATTATTTGGCCCTCCATGTTACCCTGTCCTGTTCTCCGCATCCCCTGCATCATGTTACTCTTTAGAGAAAAAACGAAAGGGTGTTCTATCATTTCTTCAATAGGTATCTTATCCTGCTCTAGGAGTTTTGGGTTCTATACTTTTAATACATATAAACATGCAGTAGGACTTGTGTATTGCTCATGAAAAAGACATTGAATTCAGATGTATGTGTTCAAATAATTTAAACCATATTTTGTCTGTCACAGGTGTTTAATCAATGATAGGTTAAGGTTTTCTGAAAAGAACAGGAACTTTTGCTCTTTGGGGGTACTGGTCTTCAAGTAATTGTATTTTCTATCTCAAATGGCAATTTAACCAAGGAAGGGAGCATTTCATTCAGAGGAGACCCATTGATGGTCTATTAATTTTAAGTAAAATATTTGTATAACCTCTTTGGAATATGATTTGGTGTTATCACCTAAACCTGAACATACCCCATGACCCATCAACTCCGTCCCTAGCCATGTACCAGAGGGAGAATGCATGTACATTTGCATAAAAAACACGTACAAGAATGTTCACATCAGCATTATTTTTAATAGTGCCAAAGAGGGAAGTACTGAAATGTACATCCACAGTACAATAAGCACATAAATAGAGGTGTATTTGTATAGTGACAGACTACAGAGCAGTGAAAATGGATATTCTCTGATAGCACTGAGCAAAAACAGACACAAAAGAGTGTCTGTATGTGTATTATAAATACACAACCAGAGAAACATTGATGTCGGGATAGAGACTGGGGCCAGGACCAAAGGAAGACTTTGGGACACTGGTAATTAGCTTTTTAACCTGTGATTCTACAGGTGAGTTCACTTTGTGAACATTCATCAAGTTTTTCCTTTGTAATTTTCTGCATGTGTTACTTTATTTAAAAACAACTATACAACCCCTGATAGTTAACTGAATTGGAAGAATTTTTGTGGGGCTTGTGTTCTTTTCAAATGAGAAGAATTCTCTTAACCTTTGGGATTTCTGAATCTATGTCATCGTTTAATTTTGAAATTCAAATACTTTTTAAGCACCAAACTTTTCTTGGCTATACTTGGTTCTCTTGAACCACAGTCCCCCCCCCCCCGCCCCCATCTTCATCCACCTTAGCATTTGAGCATTTGGACACATGTGGCCTTGGTGTGGGGGTCTGATCAGAGCACTGATGCGAGATCTGAAATGTGCTCATGAAACCCTGATTCTGAAAGAGTGTGTTCATCAGTTTGAGACAAGATCAATGTTTCTTCCAGAACTCTGGCAGTGACAAATTCCAATCAATATGAAAGTGATAGTATTTCTTTTCTTTTCTTTTTTTTTAAGATTTTATTTATTTGACAGAGTGAAACACAGCTGGAGAGGGAACACAAGCAAGGGGAGTGAGAGAGGGAGAAGTGGGCTTCCCACTGAGCAGGGAGCCCGATGTGGGGCTTGAACCCCGGGACTCCGGGATCATGACCTGAGCCGAAGGCAGCTGCTTAACGACTGAGCCACCGCGGGCGCCCTGATAGTATTTCTTAATACCGCTAGGAAGCCACATTGGATAGAGTTTCAGCTGACCTGCCGACCTGCATCACTCTAAAACCCTTGTGCCTGAAAAAGAAAGACGGTATTTCTTATAGGGGACATGAAAACACGAAAGGGCTGTGTCTTCTTTAAGCTGTAGACACAATGGAACGGAGAGCGATTGCTAGCTCTTGGTTAGACAGGGCTGCACCTGGCCCACAGTTGTGTTGGGCTTGGCTGGTGCATTTCTTTTTACCATGGTCTGCTCGATTTTTGAGCATTAACACTTGGGAGGTTGCACATTAAAATCGTGGTTTTTGGCTTTCTGGCTTTCCTTAACAACATGGAAAGATCTAGCAACTGGAGCCTCCTTTGATCCTAGTGACTGTCGGCTGGAGCGGAATCCTAGCAGTCCCTTTGCACAGTGCATCTAGCGGTCACAGTGACCTCTTCCTGGTTGATCCCCGTGTCGCTCTGTGCGCTGCTTTATGCAGAGCAGGACTGAGAAGAAAGAGCTCCTGGTAGTTCCTTAGGTCACTCGTCGACCTTGGCTGGCTCAGTTAGACCTTGTGTTTAGGCTTCTGCCTTACTCTGTGCTGCGTGCTGGGTGGGGCATGTGACCTGCAGGCTCCTTTTTTTTCCCTCCAAACAGCTTCATGCTTCTCACGTTGGATGAGGAAGCCGAGGCTCGGGGTGTTGTGATCCTTGGCCGGGGTCAGCCCGCTGGTAACTCAGGGAGCTGGTATTCGAACCCGGGCCTGACCTGAAAAGGTCCCGCGTGCTGCTTGCTCTCAACCACTTGCAGATATGGAAACATCTAGCAGTAGGAGATTTTTAAAGTCCTCACGCTCAGGCTCCAGGCCTGGACAGGACAAAAACCGCATCTTGGTGGAGAAGGCAGGCCGGGTTCTGTGGTTGGCAGGATTGTTATAAGCCCGTAGAAGCAGAGAATGCGATTAGTCTTTTGGTACAGTTTGCATTTTGCCTCCTCCTTAGACTCCTACAATTAAGAGCAGGAGTGAATTTTAGGATTCCTCTGAGCAGCCTGACCACTAAAGCAGATAAAACCTTTAGAAAACACTTGAGGCTTCCGGGGAGGGGGTGAACGTGTCGCGAAGGGTCGAGCAGCACTATTTAAATCTGTTTGACACTACACCTCGTACTTTGCGTCACTTCAGGTCATCCGTCCCATCCCGGGTGCCTCCCCCGCCCCCGTGTGCCTCCCCCGCCCGCCCCACCACCACCGAGGCAAGTGGAGCATGATTTTAGCTCCTGCATTTGTTGTGAGGGTGAACAGAGTTCCTGTTGCATAGATGGCCGTTTAGGACGAGCCCGTTTTCTTCCCCCTCTGCTTTTTTCCTGGAGTGTTGGAAGGCCAGCCTGGGAGAGATGCAAAAGATTGCCCACCTGGTCTAGACAAAGGCCCACGGAGGCCACTGAAGTCTGGAGAAGTGGTCACACTAGGACCCATTGCTTCTTACCTCTTCGTATCCCTTTTAGCAAAGACCACAGATGAAGGTCACATTTGTTCGTTTTTTATCCACCAGCATTTCTGTCCATCTACCGCGCTCCCCGCAGGTGTTGGAAAGCAGGGGGAGGGGCTGGGGAAACTGAGACCCGCACGTGTGGTGGTGGGGGCACCTGCCGTGCTTGTGGACCCAGGGACTGTGTTTGGAGAAAGGAAGCTCTTTCACAGGGCTGGCCTGTCCTGAGAACACTTGAGGAGGAGCAGAGAGGAGAGGACCATCGTCTGATGCCACGCTGACTCCCCTCTAGAACAAGGTTGGTCTTGCAGGGCTGTGGCTGAGTCAGCACCCCGCCGCCCATTCCCAAACCTCCCTTTCAACACTGGGTCCTCCGCTGAGGAGCTTACCACCTCTGAGCCCAAATTGCCGCGCCGCTTCCCGTTTAGCAGGGTTTTTGTGCAGGTGAAAAGGAGTCTGCTGTGCCTAAGGCAGAGCTGATTCACAGTCCTTTCGTGTTCAGCCGTGTTTTTATGTGCTGACTGTGCTCTCTGAAGCAAAAAAAAAAAAAAAAAAAAATTAAATTAAAAAAATATCACTTACGGGCTCACCGGAGTTGAATGTGGAAGACTGCTGTTAGGGAGCCGCATGTCATCGGGATCCTCTTTCCAGGGTGGGCCCCTTTGGCAATTGGTGTTTGTCATTTTTGCTCCAGCAGAGGGCACTCCATGTCCCGTCTCCTGCCTCCCTGGGAATTCTCTTGCTGGAGCAAGTGCAGGGTGTTGAAGCTTGTAGTGTGGTCCGAGGTGGGGAGCCTCCCCAGGGTACCAGTAGGTAGCCCGAGGATCAGGTAGCATGGTACTGCCGAACGGAAGCTTTCCCACAACTCTGTTAGGGAAGGTGGGTGTTCCCTGAGATGAGGCAGCCCAGCTTCAGAGCCCTTGGTGCATCATCCAAGAACATTGATTCATTCATTCATTTAAGGAACACAGGCAAGCACTGTTCTGCGACACTGGGGATCAGGCTTTCCATCCCATGAGCCTGTCTTCTTCTCTCCTGGAGCTCCCTTTCTTGGATAGCTTCCTGCCCTGCTGAGTGGGGGTAAATGCTACAAAGAAAATAAAATATGGCGAGACGATGTGAGGGCGGTGAGGGAGGGGAAGGGGCTGTTTTAATAGGGCAGTTGGACAGGCCTCTGTGATGGGGATGTTCCTGCAGAGCCAGGTGGAGAGGGGAGGAACAGTGTTTCAGGCAAAAGGAACAGCGGGAAGTGGAGGATGGATGCTTGGCGCCTTTGTGGAAGAACAAGGAGAAATTAGGTGGGATACAAAAGGGGTATGCTGGGCCAAGTCAGGAGAGGCCGGCGGGGTGACCACAGTGGCCTTGGGGAGTGGGTCCTGGAGTGCTGTACTGTGATTCCTTCATCATCCCTGTCTCTTCGGGAAGTTTATTCTTTGGGAACTCCCTTGGCTGCCAACGTCAGAGGAACCTGAGTATTTCCTCCTCCTTCCCGGAAGCGTCTCTGGTTCCAGCGTTGCCCAATGATCAGACCACCTGGGCCATTTGTTGAACTTGTAGACTCCCACTGCCCTTACCCCCCCATAGCCCCCCAAAGCCCTAGGAGGAATACTATTCCAGGGCTCCGGCTCCGATCTGCTAAACAGGGTTCTGCAGGGGAGGTGCCCGTGTTTTCAAGGTAGGGGCCCTTCTTCTTCTGGGAGGCTGATCTCAGCTCCCCTCCTTGGCTCGGGGGCTCCAGGACTTGGGTTTGAGAATGATCAGGTTGGTGATGACAGCATGGATAGAGTGCCTATTGTTTGTCTCCTGTGAAGCCCAGCTTTCCGCTTCATGCTTCATCCTTGACCTTGAAGTCTTCGTACTCACCCCCACCCCTGGTTCCTGAGGGAGAGCTTACCTTCAGGCAGTAGAGCCTTTGCGCTGTGGCTCAGCTTCTAGTCTTGGGTGACTCCTCCCTTACACAACTTCCCTCTTTTGCAGAGTTGCTGGGTGGACTGGGATAATGGTGTGCAGAGTGCCTAGCACGTGTCATGTGCTGGGTAAAATGTTTTTGTTACTAGTGTTCACCCTAATTTCTACACCGTTGCCCTTCTGTCATCCTCTCCAAATCCTCAGTGTTTGGCACCGTACCTGGAATATAGTAGTTGGTCAACACGTGTTGATGTGCCTTTATCTACCGAGGGTTTAGGTTCTTGTAACAACTCCCCTATTCCTCAGAACAAATAAGGTAAGTCCTGACCTTCCCATTTTACAGATGAGGAAATAGAGGCCCAGGAAAGTTCAACCATTTGCTCAAGCTTCCAGAGGTAGTGGGCAATACTCAGTGTGCACCAAGATCCCTTCCATTCACCTCTTAACCTGACATGATTGTAGATCTTTCCCTTTTCTGTGGAAGTTCCTTTCTTCCTGCTTCCTTCTCCACGGAGACAGGGAAAAACTGATTGTTCCCCCTTGTGTGAATAACTCTTCATGTGTACTTGGGAAGTGTACTAGCCCAGAACTTTGAAGGTGGAGGAGTGCCTAGTTGTGTTAATCTTACTTTTCAAGCTCTGGGGGTTTTTGGCCCTTTGGGCTTCTCTGCCTTGTTGAAGGTTGGATCCATACTTCAGCGACAGATAAGGGTCAGCCTGTTCTGAGCAGCAGAGCTAACTAGCCTGTGCTTTCCCCCACCCAGAAACCGTGCCTGGGATTTATGCTTCCCAGCATCCAGTGCCTGGCTCAGGCCAGGCAGATGAGGGTGTGGGGGCATGTTAGGGTCTGAGACTGTTCAGATCCATCCAGAACGAACAGAGGCACTCCTCTGTGTCACACGTGGGAACCGAGCTGAGGTGGCAGTGAGTGAGACCGGTCTGGGCAGAGCAGCATCTCACCCATGGTTTAATTTCATGTTTTGGATAAACACTTCGAGGTGAGTGGCATGAAGGGCTGGAGAAGTAAGGTTCTCGGAGAGTGAGTATTTGTGTGAAATCTTTGTTTCCCTCTCACCACCACTTTCTTAATGGAGCATCCTGCCCGGGTGGCTCTGAGTGGAAGAGAGTCGGCTTTGTCTCTTTGGTCCCCTTCTCTGCCCCAAACAGTCTCTGCACTGCTTTCCAGATACTTCCATGACAGGTGGTAATCAGAACGAGACCCTTGAGTTGCCTATTTTCTCAGCTGCTTCACTCATTCAGTTCTCAGGTCAAGCCTCGGGGCTCTTCAGGTGTTGAGACTATTCCTCCTGTCCGCCCTGACTGCAGGACGATGGACGCTTGTGCTGGTGAGCATTGACTCTATAAAGCACTTGCATTACTTTTTGCAGCACCCCTCTCAGCTAGGTCCTATCCTCGTTGTCCTTGTATAGATCGAGTGCAGGGTGTGAGGAAGTTGGCCTAGGTCGCGGAGCCAGTGAGCACAGACCCCGCTTGTTTGGCTCAGAGCCTGTGCTCTTAAGTGCATACATGCACACTTCCTCTGGCTTCTCCCCTTTCCCTTGTGGTCAGAGCATGCCCGTGGTTCGTCCTCTGTGTGGAGCACAGTAGCGGCCACCGGGGAGCAGGGGAATCTGGTTTTCCAAGGCATGAGGTTGGCGTAGAAGTTCAGAAGTCCACAGGTGCTGCCGGTGTGATGAGACCACTGCCCAAAGCTCAGTGGGCGGTGCGTGGGCCACAGGTCAGAAAAGGGCTTTACCGGGAGGTGATTCTGGAATTCTATGTTGGAAGGTTGATAAGTGTGTTCTGGGGATTTGGGAGAGCGTTTTTGTCCTTTGGGAAGACTACGGGGATGAAACCACCAGGGCAAGAGGGATTTGGAAGGTGTCTGCTCTGCCCGGGATGGTGTCGTGGGCTATTAGAGGAGCATGCACCTGGACATGAGAACAGCGGACAAGTCACAACGGAAGGGACATCGGGCTTTGCAGACACAAAGCTCTGGGTTTGAACTCTGTCTGCGATGCAGCAGCTGTGTAACCACAGGCACGCCTCTCCCCTTGTCTACACCTCCGTTTCTCCTGCATAAATGGGAGTAGTGCTACCTTCATCCAGATTGACTCAGCTGAGTGTGAAGATTTATGTAGGCACCTGACGCGTACTGTGCTCCCTGAGAATTGCAGCTACTTGTTTTATTTTTGACAAGATCATTTATCAATAAACTTCAGTTCTATAATTGCAAATCAAATATAGTATAAAAAAAATCTCTTTGGTACAGAGTTGTTGCCCAGTAAATAGAAGGCAAAGGCTTCTTGTGTATGCAGTTGGACTGGACTTGTTGCCGCAGGGCTTAATGGGAGAAGGCACAATGAGAATGGAGGGCGGTCAAGTGATCGCTGGGGGTCACCTGGCTAGTACGTGGTAAAACCCACTTTCTCAGTGGGCCTCCGTGGCCCCTCTGAGAGTCCGGCTGGCCTAACATTCTTAGAATTAAGATCTAGGGCAGCTGAGTGTCTGGTTCCATCATTCAGGTCCTTGGCCCCTAGAGTGGACTATCACTGAATAGCCACGTGGCAGGTCAAGGACTACTGTTTCCTGATCTGTAGGACGCAAGTGATACGTGTCTGCCCCACCCACCTCAACGTTGTTATGGAGATCAGACAAAATAGTCTGCAAAGAAAACGGAGACGTACGTAAAGGTGAGCTGGCTCAACAAATTTCATTACCAGTTCCTGGTTTCCCGGGGTACCCCTCCTGAGTCCATTCCCATTTTCTAGGCCTAAGGAAAATGTCTGGAAACTATTTTTGGTTCATAAAGGATCCTAGGATAATAGTCAGAAAGGTGCAGTGCCTCCTCCCTCTGAATACAGCTGAGGTCTGCAGGGTTAGAAGGTGGAGGCGCTTTGTCCCAGAGCAGAATTTTGATGGTGGCTGCGAGGTGAGGCAGAGGTGGCTGGCTGGAGCTTCCTCCAGAGAGTTCCTCTAGGCCCTGATGGTGGGAAGGAGGACGGAGTCCAGCAGACTCATGGCTGGGTTGGGACATCTTGACAGCAGAATGAGGATCTGACTGCGAACACCCTCAACCCAGTCACACCTAGGTGGAAGGGGACCCTGGGACCTATGACATCCAGCAGTGAGGTGAGCTAGGAAGCCGATGTCAGCCAGCTTTGTTAGGAAAAAGAATGTTTTATGGTAAGACTGGGGATAGCTTATTTCATTTCCGGTGTGAAGGAGACAGTGCACTTTCATATTCATTGTAAAGCAAAGTGTGGTTGGAATAAGGCAGCGGCGCCGGCAGGGGCTTTAATTGGTGATGCTGTTGAGGGGAGCTGGGCCGGCGGGTGCGTGGTTCTTGTATCCTAAGACTTGGTTGTAAGTCAGATTCTGCCACTCACCAGCTGTGTCGCCTGGGAGTGGCCCCGTGCTGTCTCAGACCCTCTGCTCCTCCTCAGCCTTTAGGGATGGTGTGACAGATGCGCTAATCTAGGACAGGATGGGAGACTTGCACACCTGGTGCCAGGCATTCGGGGGTCACTCAGCAACCCTCAGCCCCCTTTATGGGAAACAGGATCAGAAAGAACACAAGCAGCGTTTATCGAACCTTTAACGTGTGCTCAGCACTGTTCTCTGGGGCTGACGCAGATGCCCCCTTCCATCCTCACAACTGCCCTGCCAAGTTGGTGTCTCAATTATCCCCATGTGCGGGTGAGGAAATGGAGGTACAGTGAGGTTAGGTTACTTGCCCAAAGTCACTCTGCTCCGGCAGTAAGGGAGGTGGACCCAGGGGCCACGCTTTCAGTCACGGTGCTGTGCGCTCCTGCATGTGGAGGAGAACCCTGTTAGCCTTGTCTGCCAGATGGGGAAACTGAGGAGCGGGAGATCAAACACCCTGCAGAAGCAGCAGGTTTGTGACGGCAGTTGGCATGTTTCTCCAGTGTGGATGGTTCAAAGCTGAAGCTGGTTCTGGGACTCTCAGCAGCAGGAGGAATTTTTCCATCCCCAACAGCCTCCTGTGGAGGAGTGCCATGGAGCCAGGCTCCAGTCCTCTTCCTTTACGCCTCCTGGCTCTGGGCTTTGGAAAGGTTGGCTCTTTCTGGGGGTTATCTCAGGACCTGACCATAGGGCTCCTTCTCCCTTCCAGCTGCAGTTCCAGGCGCTCCAGGGGTGAGTGATGCCCAGCATCCCCACTCCTCTGCAGCATGGGCTCCACCCCTGCCCCTGCCTGTGGCTTAGTGAGAAGTGTGGGGATGCTTCAGCTGGAATCCTGCTGCCCACAGGGCTGGGCGTCCTCACAGGCTCCATGTTTCTATACTTGGTTCCAGCATGTTTGTGCATTTAGGAAAGTCTCTTTTCCCCCAGACGTGCCTGCGGCTAGATGCAGGTGCCTGCCTTTGGCTTTCCCAGTGGCGGAGTTTTCTATGGGTATTTGCATTCCTATCAGCCTGTGACAGCCCTGAATAGTCAAACCAGCTTTAGGGCCTCTGTAAGTTCCCTGCTGTGTGTCGCAGATAGAGGGGGCCGTGATCTCTGGTTGCGGCGATGGGCTTATATTTGCCATGTCTTAAATTTTTTTTTTTTTTTAACCTACTCGAGGCAAGCGTGTATCCCCCCCCTTTTTTTTTTTAAATCTAAAAGCTGGTGCAAATCCGTCTCAGTCCTTGTAATACCGGAGCGTTTATTGTATCCCTGCGTGTGCCTTGTGTTCCCGTGTGATGATACACAAACATCCGTGGGCTGTAGACCCTTTATGATGATGCTTTGACTTCCTGTGTGAATTCCAAGCTAGTTCCCTTCATTTGAAAGTTTTTTTTTTTTAAGATTTTTATTTGAGAGCATTTGAGAGTGAGAGAGGAGAGAACACAAGCCAGGGGAGGAGCAGGAGAGGGAGAAGCAGACTCCCCACTGAGCAGGGAGCTGATTTGCAGGGGGGCGGGGAAGGGTGTGATCCCAGGATCCTGATCTGAGCTGAAAGCAGACATTTAACCGACTGAGTCCCTGGTGTCCCCATTAGAAGCTTTTCTTAATGAAGTGGTTCCAGTCCCTTCTGTAAGATGTGGGCATAGACATGGTTCCGCATGAGGCCTGCCCTTCAGATTATCCACCAGTTTCACGGTTCCCAAACTCTGAAGCCCGAATGTCCGGTGGTGTTGCCATTTGTGGAGTCGGGAATTCCTGAGACTTTCTGAGATGAAAACTCACCCAGGGTTTGTGTGTGAGGTTTGGTAAGGAGTAGGGGAGAGGATGCCCCCGCAACTGCCTTTTTTAATGACTCAACCTCCCCACCCCCAAACAGCCCTGGAGAAAATCCTAGTGTTTTTGAGCAGAGAAGACCTGCCTCATTCCTGCTCCTTTGTACATTTCTTCATGCATGTGGAGGTCTCCCCTGGATGGCCAGCTGACTGGAGAGCCTTTGTTTCCTACTCCCTTGTTTTCCTGTTAGATGATGGGGCAGGCGATTATTAAGTCCCAGATCTGTTTGATCCTGGATTGGGGTCTGAGAAAAACATGAATCAGTTTAAGGCATGGTCCCTGCCCTTCAGAAAACTTGTTCTCTTGTTAGTCTCAGGTGATACTGTCCTTTCTGAAGGTGGTCATTCCCTGAGGACAATGGGTCCTTGGAAGAAAGCAGACGAGGTGATGGAACCATTGTTGTGGTTGGGGAGGGAGGTTATAGGATGATCAGAAGTGAACATTTCAGTCTTCAAGAGCAGTAATCTCTTTTGGAGGTCATGACCCCCCAGTTACAGTCCAAAGTAACTACTGTGTGAGAGGTATGTGCACCTGTCTTTGAAAGTCCAGGAGGAGGGACGCCTGGCTCTGCGAGGACTGTGCCTTGTGGGCTAAGTCTTGCGGAATGACATGGCGAAGGAGAGCGGAGTTGGAAGACCGCACCCCACACGCTGGCTGTCCTCCGTCAGGGTCATGAGATTGTGAGGTGATGTGTGCCCCCAGGCACACCATCCAGTGGGGCCACGTGTGGTCTTTGAGAGCAGTGTGTTTAGTGGGCAAACACAAATCACACTGGAAACTGGTCTCATGAGTGACCTCTGCTAGCAGCTTTCTGTATGAACTTCTGAGCCTTGTGGAAATCCTATCTTCAGACCCGCCGGGTGTCCCTTTCCACATCTCTGTGGTATTTGTGGGGCACTGTCATCCCATCCCCTACCTCCCCTCACACCCCCATCTTTGGCCCTCAGTGATTCTGTATTAATAGCAGCAATTAAGCTACCTCATCTCATCAGGGAGGAGATATTAATCTTCATCAGACCCAGGGAGGAGCTGGATGTTGTTTCCCTGTTCCTCCCTTCCCTCTCCTTAACCCCCCCCCCCCAGTGGAGCTTGGGGGCTGCTCCAGTGTCTGCTTCAGAATCTGATTCTGCAGATGCATTTCCGGGGGTCACTTCTCTGCTTCCGTCTCTTAGCCTCCCTGCATCCAAACATCAGGCGATAATTGAAGACCACTGTCCAGGGATGGAGGGAAGGGAACATTGCTCCCTCCAGTGGGAACATCCTGCTTCACCGTCCTCACTGCTGCTGGGACACTTAGAACAGGGCAGAACCACAGCTGGAGGCTGCAGGCTTCTTGGTTTATGAAATCCCATGCAGCCCTGGGAGACGTACGCCGACACCTCGGTGTCTGTATCGTGCTCTCTTTCTATGATCACGGTGGGCTGAGCATCCTGGATGCCAGGGGCAGGGCCAGGAGGCAGAGAGCGTGAGGACCAGAGTTAGGATGGAGAGGCGCTCCCAAAGCTTTTCTCCATCCTACACCATTCCTGCTTCTGTGAACCAGGGGCCAAAAGTAGCTCGCGGTGCACCAGACTTCTCTCATGTGCCACGTGCGTGTTGGACCCGCAAATCACAGATGAACGTGCCACATGTGTGTTGTGTTAGTCCACTTTCCAGCTGAGAAAAGGGGACTGACTGGGAGGTTGAGTGCCTTTGCCGAGGTTGCATGGCAAACCAGGGAGGAACCAGATTCCGTCATAGGTTTCTTTTCGGCTCTGCCTACAGCGGGTGACAGTACAATTTATCGTCCGAAGCGGGAAGGCTCGGAGCAATGAAAGGGTAGTCCCACTGGGCCAGCAGGAGTAAGTGGCAACTGGTCCAGGGTTACCAGAAGCATGGGCTCTTGCCCGTAGTACAGCTGGAGGCTCAGGGATGTTTTCATGCTCTTTCTGGAAGCAGAGATGGTAAGACAGACCTCATTCTCTCTGCTTCCCTTCCCTCCCACCTCTCCTCCCACCAGGACAGAGCCCTGCTGGCTTGCCACATGGCTGGTGCAGGAGGGCCTGATTAGTTTGCTTCCACAGTGAAGAATCTCGAATAACCACTGTCTCCTCTGCTCAGCATGCAGCCTTCATACCCACGCCATCTTGCAGGCTCTATTTAACTCCCTCCACTCAGTGGGATTGGCCATTTCCCAGCCTCTGAGCACATGCAGGGTGGAGGAACCATCCCCCCCCCCCCGCCCGCCCCGCCCCCCCACCATGGGCCCTCTTTGCATTCCCCAAACAATCTTCTTCCTCTGAGGGATTCCCATGACATTAAATTAGCAGAAAATGACATTAGCGCTAAGAACCAGACTCTATTACTCGAAATATGAGTATTTATTATTTTGAGGAATAAAGCAACCTCCTCTCTACCCCACACTCCTAGATCTATCCTAGCCCCACACTGAATTGTATTCGCACCGGTTTCCTTTTAGTTGGTGGGTTGGGTTTTGTTTTGCAGGTTGTCTGAAGGGCACGGAGTGTGCCATAGTAGGACAGACCCGCAGGCCACTTTTCCTCCTTGTGATCTGCTGGCTCTCCAGGCTGTGGTCTGGGAATGTGAGTCCTGCCAGCAGCCACACCCTCTCCCTCCTTGTGGCCCTGTCACTCTGTCCTTCTGACTTGACATATCCCTCGGTGTCTTTATTTTTGCCCCATGCTCTGTTTTTTTCTGGGAGAAGTTCCACAGTCCGCGCTCAACCCCGTGATTCCCTTGTAGTTGAAGCTGTCCCCAGTTCCTCTCTCTGTCCCTGCAGCCCTTCCGGGTCCCTCTGTGAGAGTGCTCTGTACAGAATCAGGGCTTGTTACATACCCTGCGTGGGGCAGGAATATTGTTAGCTCGTGGGGCTAAATAATGCATTCAGAACCCAACAAGAACGGAGACAGAGACGGGCCCTCTCAAATGGAGAGGATCACTTATGTTTGTTGTTAAACTTCGGGAAGGTGATACAGTGTTGCTATTCAGTGTGTGTCGCTGTCACTAATGTGACAGCTACTCTTGGGTGGGGCCATGTTGTCTGATTCTATCCCCAAATACAGGCACATGGCAAGTGTTCCCTGAATTCAGTTGAGTGGATAAAAGCCCACCTGGGGAAGGGAGGTTCTGAGAAAGATCCTTTACTCCCCTGATACCTGAGGGCCAGTTTGAAGACCCAGGGTATAGGACGCGAGAGTAATTGAAAGGGTTCTGGGTCAAATAGGCAGCAGATGACACACAGGAATGAGGAGGTCTGTTCGAAGCCCGCTGGGTCGTTCCAGGTCGCTGCAGAGCTGAATCTTGAGTTTTTCCCCTGGGGTGCCTCAGCCTTCTGTGAAGAGGGGAGCAGGATTCTTTTGCACCAACCCAAGTCTGCCGTGGGCATCAAGGCACATCACCTGAATCTAAATCCAGCTGAGCGTGAAGCTCCTCACGTAGCTCTGGGCAAGTCCCTGCTCCTGTCTCGAATCTGGAAGCAAGTGGTTGGCGGTTGGGAGAGTTCATAAGGATTGCTATTCTCTCAAAATGATAAAGACAAAAATCAACTCAGTGATTGTAGAGCTCAAATAAACTTTACCTGAAGCCGTAAGACTCTTAGAAGCAAACATAGGGATCAATCTTTGTAACTTTGGGTTAGACTGGCTTCTCAGATATGATGCTAGAAGCAAAAACCAAAAGGGGAGAAAAGAAAGAAGATTGGACTTCATCAGAATGTAACTCCTCTGCATATCAAAGGATACCATTTAAGACCTTGAAGTCTGTCTAAAGGTAAGAGAAAATATTTGTGTTCCGACAAGGGACTTGTATCCTTAATAAAGAACTCTTCTATACATCCGAAAGTAATGCTGTAAGTTGGCTGATTGAATTAAAAAAAATGAAATTAAAAAAAAAAAGAACTCTTCTAGACTAGTGAAGCCCGGTTAAAAAATGGGCAAAGGACTTGAACAGACATTTCTCCAAAGATGCTACATAAGTAGCCAATAAGCACATGAAAAGACGCTCCATGTCATTAGTCAGTGGGGACTGTAAGTCAGAACCACAACAGGAAACCACTTCACACCTACTAGGGTGGCTTGTTATCAAAGAGATAGAAAAGAACAAATGTTGGAGAGGACGTGAAGAAACGAGAGCCCTTCTCCAGTGCTGGGAGCGATGCAAAATGGCGCCACCACTTTGGAGAAGTTTGGCAGTTCCTCAAAAAGTCAAACGTAGAATTAGCATATAACTCAGCAACACTCTTCCTACGTGTATGCCCAAAAGAATCAAAAACAGATACTCAAAAACTTGTACACGATTATTCATAGCAGTTCATTCATCATAAAGTGGAAACTACCCAGATGTCTATGAACTGATGAATGGATAAACAAGACGTGGTAGAGCCACACAATGGAGTATTACTCAGACATAAAAAGGAACGGAGTGCTGATACCTGCTACAGCGTGGACGAACCTGGAACATCGTACGCGAGAGAAGCCCGACACAAAAGGCTGTAGAGGGTTCTGTTCCTAGGGACTGTAAGCATCGGCCAGTCCACAGAGGCACTAAGTAGGTTAGTGGTTTCTAAGGGTTAAGAGGAGAGCAGCTGGGAATGGGTACAAGGTTTATTTGGGGGGGGGGGGTTATGAAGTTCTAGAATCAGACAGTGTTGGTGGCTGCACAGCTCTGAATATACTAAAAACTGCTAAACTGTATACTTTAAGAGGGTCATTTTTGATGGTATGCAGATGATATCTCAGTAAAGGTGTTATTAAAAGATGAAATTGGAGGGGTTTCTGGGTGGCTCAGTTGTTAAGCATCTGCCTTTGGCTCAGGTCATGATCCCAGGGTCCTGGGATCCAGCCCAGCTTCTGGCTCCGTGGGGAGTCTCTTGCTCTCTCCCTCTGCCCCCACCCCACTCATGTGTGCACTCTCATTTTTTTTTTTTTTAAATATGAAAGTGGAGCTGCTTGCAGTAAAGCAGGACAAGGAGGCTTAGGTCCCCTCTATTCTTTCTCTTGACCCCACTCCAAGGATGTTCTTGAGATGCCCTTATGGTTCTAGGGAACGCAGTTTGGAGGACTTGCACGGTCCTTCTAGGTTAGATACTTTCTTTCTCGGAAACCAAGGTGAGGGATCACATGGCATTAAGAGGAAATGTGGATGTGTTTCTTTTTCCGTCTGCCCCTGACTCGCTAGCTGTGAAGGACAATCAGCCTCCCAGTCTAAGCAGAGTGGAAAATGGGTATTGTGATGACTTGCCACTTAATTTATAGATGAGTTCTGTGCCAGAGTTGAGTTAAGCATTGTTAGGAAAGAGGGACGAGATCCCCAGACCCCCCCACCCTCCTGACAATGTGGAGGTTGAATGGGACTTCCCTGCCAGTTCTTGGGACCAAAGGAAAGCAAAGGACTAAATAAAAAGTAGCTCAGAGATGGCCAAAAGAGTCTTTCACAAGCTGTGCCTTTAGACTTTTGCTTAAAACCCTTTTTAAGGGATTTCTGATCACTAATGGGGTGAGCCCCATCCTCTACACTCTGGGCTCCACATCCACCACTGGTCCCCTAGACCTCCATTCCCATGAACACACCAGCTCCCTTCCTGCGTCCTGTCAGGGAGCCCATATTTGTCTTCCACGGTGTGGCTTTTCACCATGTTGTGGGTTGAATTGTGTCTCCCCTTCCTTCGCCCACCAGAGATGTTGCTGTCCTAATCCCTGGTGCCTGTGAATGTGACCTAATTTGGAAATCGGGTCTTGCAGGTGATCAAGAGGAGGAAAGTAGAGTGGGCCCTAATCCAGTATGACTGGTGACCTCCCACAAAGAGGACATTTGGTCCCAAGACCCCTGCTGAGGGAAGACAATATGAAAACTCAGGGAGGACACCATCTACAAGCTCTGAGTTGCCAGAGGTCACTGGAAACCGGTTTGGACAGGTTCCCTGGTCATGGCCCCCGCAAGGAACCAGCCATGCTGACGCCTTGATCTTGCACTCTGGGATCGGGAGAATGAGTTTCTGCTGTTGAAGCCACTTGGTTTATGGTACTTCTTTGTGGCAGCCCCTGGAAACTAATACGCAGCCTCTCCATGAATATTTTGGCCCTCCTGCTCTTTCCACCAAACCATTTACTACTTCTGTTTCCCCCTAGGACTTTGTCATTTGCTTGTTATATTTGTCATAGTACATTGTATTTACTTCTGTTTGTCTCTCTAAATAGACTATGATGGTAGGGCTTAGCCTCGTGTGTCCCTACCGCATACTGATGCATGCGTCCCCTTGGAGGGATGGATACGCGCATGAGTCAGAAAATCCAGAGAGAAAAACCACCTTCTTGGAATCAAAGCTCAACGTTGAAAATGCAAATTAACAGTGGAAAGATATGTGCATCCTCTCTTTTTGAGTCTCTTTGGCACCAGTCTTCAGGCACGCCTTTCCCAGTATAAATAACTTTTCGACGTGTTAAAAAGTTCACCAGTGTTTAAGTTCATTAAATTAATGTTGTAACGTTGAGCGGTGGAGTGTGGCGCGGGCTGTAAACTGCCGTGGCCTTTCTGTGGTTCTACTGTAGCGGCGGCCTCAGGAATGGGAGGTGTGTTAAAAATAGAAGAATCACTTTGTACCGAAGAGTCCTAGACGAGGAATTCAACTGCCACTTAATGCTGTGTGGATTTGATTTTGTCAGACCTTCAACTAAAACTCGAGGAGCTGGTGGGGAAGCCAAATGGTGTAGGTGGGTCTCCTGTGTGCTGAGCCATGGGAGGCCATGGCAGGAGTCCGGCCTGGTGTCGGGGGGTAACTTCCAACATCTGGAACAGATCCCCTGGAGATGTTTTTTGGGGGTGGGTGGGTAGAGCATCTCGGGACTGGAAGAGCAGCCTACATGTGCCCAAGAGAAGTGCTGGGTGGATTCTGGAAACAGAAGGGAGTTGGGCTGATAAGGGAGGAGGGCGGGTGGGCCCATCACATGTGCTGTGTGGTCAAGTTGATGGAGAGCCATTCGCAGGGCTTGGAGTGGGCCTTTCCAAGGCAGCCTGGGAGTTGGAGTCTGCTTATTGGGATGGTTGATGTTTACGTTCGGGCCTCATGAGCAGTAGGCCCATTTGCCCAGGCTCTGAATGACTCTTAGCTGTCCTCAGTCCTTGATCCTGCTGACATACATTCTGTGTGGGCCCCACTTCCACCCATACTTCAAAGCCCAGCTCTAGGAAGCCTTCCTTGAACTTCCGCAGCCCCAGGAATTCCTTACCTCCTTCCCTGAGCTGCTTGCTTTGCCTTTGCTCTTAGGTTAGTCCTTTAGAGAAGGGATGTGGGTCGAGGTCTTGGCCTTATGAGGCAGGTGGATTTACGATCTTAGGCATACCGTGGGACTTTCTGGGTCTTACCTTTTTTATCTTTACCTTAACCTTCTTTATCCTGTGGATATGATTATAATTTCCAGATGAAAGAAACAGACACATGTCATCGTTTTCCTCAGGTGACGAACTGGGCCTTGATCCCATTACAGGCAGACCACATTCATTGGTGGAGTCTGGGTCAACAACCCGACTCTAATTGTGCTTCTCTTCGTGTTCTCCTGTCTGGCCCCACTCCCATTACTACAGTGTGGGGAAAGAAGAACGGGTACTGCACACTCAGATTGAATGCCGACTCTTCCTCTCTGGCTTAGCAAAATACTTCTGGGGCCTTGGTTTCCTCATTGTGGTATATGTGCATTGATATCTACTACCTTCTTTAATGTGGAGGTCGAATCAGCTGGGGAATGGCCCCCCCAGCCCCAGCACAGTACGGGTACTGATCAAATGACTTAATCAAACCAGCCCACGCCTTGCTCTTTCAACCGACTGAAATCCCTTGGTTCTTAGCAACCACACATTCCATGGTTGTCCTAAGAAGTAGAAAACATCTTTCTCTTTGGGGGTTCGATTTGGGGGCACTCTTGTTTGTGGAGCCCTCTTCCTTCCTGTTGTTAATCGTCTTCCACCTTGTCTTGCGTGCCCTGAGTGCCCTTGACCTTCAGGAAGCTTTGGTTTGGCTGCCGGCACATGCCGTCCATGCTTAACCATGTCAGGTTGGCTCTCCCTACGTCGCTTTTCCAAACCCACTCACATCTCTCAAACCCTCTCTCTTTCCCTCACTTAACATTGCCTTAATTTCTTGTTCCTCTGCCATTAAGTAGGTATTGATTTCTATTAAGATGAACATCAGGATTTATTGAGTGGAGAGGTGAATATTGACAGGTAGGGAGGGGGGAGCCACTCCCCCATCCTGCTTGCCATTTGGGGATAGGCAGGCAGGATCCCAGTGTGACATCCAGTCTTGTTCAATAGGAAAATGGCCTACCCTGGGCCTGGGCAGGTAAAGAACACTTTATACATGGACCAGGTGAAGAGGAGCGACGTGTGTCTTGCATTTGAATGTTCCCAGTCCCAGCACTGGGCTCAACACAGGGTGGCTGTCAATACTTATTTTTGGAAGTAAGAAAGGAGGGAGGCAGGAACATCTAGTAAGATACGGCCTTCTCCAGGTGAAGGGAAAGGAATTTAGGATTTGTATGGCTAATGTCGCCATGAGGTTGTGAGTGTTTTTACGAAGCTGATGTCTCTGCTCCAGAGAAGAGCTGGCACCAACAAGCGGAAGGCAGGATGGAGATCCTCTACGTCTCCTGAAATCTGAGAGTGGTGGGCACTGGTGTAGCATGGGGAGGGGGTGTCCCAGGGCCATTTGCCAATTCGTGGGAGACCTTGGCTTAGAGACACTTTCAGTCCATTCACTGATCTTGTCTGTATTTCTCGATTTCTTTTTTTCCCCATTTTTGTTTCAGTTTCTCTGCATCTCTACCATGCTGTACCTATCTGTATTTGCCTGTGAGATAATTAGAAATGCACATTTAGTCTTTGCCCTGGTTCTTGACACAGAGTTTGTAAAACCTTTGGAATTTCCTAAGGGGTGAGAGGAGCTTCTTCCATCATTAATATTCACCCCTTTTAAGCCTGCCTGAGTTTATGTCAATGAGGTGATACTTGGTGGACCCCCAGATAGCGTGGGGAATGGGGAGCTGGTCGACAGAGCAATGCAGTGGAGAGGGAGGAGAGGCTGCCCATTGGTTAAATCATTGGCCATTGATTGGCCAGCTCAGTCATGCCCTCTTACCCAGTAAGGGGTTCGACGAGCTTCCTGGTTGGCACGTGCCTCCTGGGATGGGGGCGCCCTTTGAAGCACAGAAGCTTCCCCGTGCTTTTCCTCGCATACCTTGCCTCCTGCATCTCTTCCATTTAGCGGTTTCTGAATGATGGCTTTTATGATAAACCAGCAGTAGAGAATAAAGTGCTTTTCTGAGTTCTGTGAGCCAGTCTAGCAAACTGTCCAACCCCATGAAGGAGTCTTGCAAACGTCCCAGCCTTCTAGCCGGTGCACCAGGAGTAAGTCCACCCTTGTGACTGGTGTCTGAAGTGGGGCCAATCTTTGGGACTGAGCTTTTTGCCTGTGGGGTTGCTAACTCTGGGAGGCATGGGGACTGGGTGGTTGGTGGGGGGAACTGCACAGCTGGTGTCAGAAGAGCTGAGTAAAAACGGTGCAACCTGGCTGTTGGCTTCAGCTGCTACCATTTAGTAGTTTAGAGCGTCCCTCTCTGTGCTCTCTTGGGCATGTGGACTTCCCAGTGGGCCAGTTTGCTCAGCTGGAAAAGAGGGTATTATGGGGATTACATGAGCAGGGGTGTCAGGGGCCCGAGGATTCTTTGTGGTGGTGGAGACCATCTTGTGCATTGTATGATGGTGAGCAGATTTCTCGGCCCCTTCCTGCTAGATGCCAGTAGCATCCTGCCCCTGTTCCCCCCACACACAGTCATGACCTCAAAAACATCTCCATTCATTGCCTCCTGGCCCCTGGGGGCAGATCACCCTAACTGAAAATTAGTGGCACAGAGTAAGAAGATGTCATGAGGTTTTAGTAAAAACCTCCTCATTCTCAGTGATCATGCAGTTGTAGGATTTATCCAGCGAGCATTCGTGTAGCATTCACTGTGTGCACTGCATTGCACTGAGTTCTGAGAGACCAGTGAGGAAGGCAGAGCTGTTCTTGTTTTCTAGGAGATTCTGATGGGCTTCCAGGATCCCCCCACCCGAGCGCGGGCACCCGGGATCCCCCCACCCGAGTGCGCGGACGCCTGGGATACCCCCACCCGAGTGCACGTGTCCCAGGTTGCCATGAACAACCCCATTCTGGCCTCCCTACAGCAGAGGGACGATGTCAAGGCAGAGGTGAGAGCAGCTCTGCCCACTGTCAGGCCTACCTCCTGTTGGATTCCCAGCAGACAGGGCAGTGGGGAGAAGGGGGAGGTCGTTGATTGGCCCCCTGGTACCTGTGAACCCTGGACTAGGAGACTGTCCCTTCGAGCAGCTGGCCCGAGGAGATGACAGACAGGGTTGCGTTGTTGTTGCTAGTCTGTGTTTGGAATCCCGCCAGAATCTGGGGGGCAGATCAGCAGCCCTCCAGCACTTGGCCCAGCCGGCAGCAGAACGGCCCCCTCACACGCACACGTCTTGCTCAGTGCCACTGCTCAAAGCTCTGTCAAACTGTTGACTTTTCAGGGTTTTCCTGAACTACGCCCTCCTGTTCCCCTTCTGACCTCACCCCAATTCCTGTCTCTGCTCCACCTCCTCGCTCCTTCAGCTCATTCCATCGTGCCCCCCCCCCCCCAGCTGCCTCCTTGCAGTGTCCAGAAGGGTGTCCGGGGCACTCTGTAATCACAAGTGGATGACTGGGTGCATGGATTCCCTGTAGAGGAAGAAGACTTTTAAAGATGACTCGTGTTTGCACAAAGTTGCCGGGAGTGTGCAGAACCTTTGTCCCCCTGGGACCAGGACCTGGGTCCTGGTAGTCAGCATCTACTTAAAGCCCCTCATGGCGTTTGGTCTGCCTTCTGTCATCCTTTCCCTTCCACAACTTAGGATTCTCGGTTGGTTAGGAGCCCACTTTGACATACAGATGAGGTGTGAAGGGTGTGACCTTTGGAGAACTCTGGCTGACAGCTCTGGATTCACACTTCTGATCCACAACGTCATTGGCCTCTGTGTCCTAGCACTCCCTGCTCCCTCTGCGGCACTCACCCTCCCCCATACTCCCCCTCTGCATCCCGCCCTTAAATGCATGCAGAATTTTCACCTGCGTCATCACTGTCACTCCTGTATCCGTGGTCTTCCACGCACTGTCGTGTGCCGTTCCACCTGCCACTCTGGCACGCTCTGTGGCCCACGTGCTCCCTGCTCCCAGCCTGTTTCCTTGCACACTTCCACTCTGCTGCCTGTCTCTGCTCCGCGCCCCCCCCCCCACACTGTTCTGGTGGTACTTCCCTGGTCCACACTCCCCTCTCCAGCTGACATGTTCACGTCCTTCCATTTTTGAAGCAGGGAACTGGTTCGGCCTACACTGGCGCCATGTTTGTCCTTCTGGGACTTCCAGACCCCCTCATTCTCTTCCTATGTTGGCTGCGACCAGGGGCTGGCTCCGTGCACGGGTGGCTGGAGCCAGGCCCTGCTCCAGCTGAAGGTGGTGCTGGGGGCTATGTGCATGAGTGAGGTCCCCAAAGACACGCATAGGGAGTGGATGAGGAAAGGGGGCCCACAATGGCTGTACATGTGGTAGGGTCCTGGAAGATGGGACTTTTTCTTCTGTCCAGGCCAGAGACCATCTTACAGCAGTATTTTTTTGGTGGTGGTAGTCTCCGAGTTCTGTACTACTTTCTCCTTTTACCACGATTTGCTTATTTCTGCCTCGTAGACGCTTTACCCAGGCCTACCTGGTTTCATAGCTGTTTCTGTGTCTAGGGTCCTGAGAATCAGCTGCTGCCTTTTTCATTCTTGTCTTCTGTACCTTATGAAATGTCACATGTGGTAGGACTTATAAGGGTATCCACAGAAATGAACTGGCTGATTAGTAGAAGAAAGATAGCACGGGGTGGTAGTCTCCAGAATTCCTGGCCCCTTACCCTTGTCCTGAAATGCTTACACACGAGACATCCAGAGATGGTATATGTCTTGGAGGGCATGTGTCTTTCACCGTGAACCCAATTCTGGGCTTGCTGTGCAGTTGGCCTAGAAATTAACACATTTTCCCTTAGCTCTTCATCAGGTTCTTTTAAATGTGAAATTTTTCTTTGCCTCTAATGGCTGTCTTGTTTGAAAAAGCCTTCATTAGCATGTATCTGACCTCTCTTGCCTTCTGTCCCCTGTTGCTCCCCTAGTGCTTCCTTAGAGATTCTTCAAAAGCTATACCTACCACTTCCTCCTAGAAAGCCTTCTGTGGCTCCTTATTGCCAGAATGAGGGATTCAGGCCAGAGGTCATGAGCCTCCATCTCTGCCTTCCAGGATCTCGCTTTGGTTTCCCTTTCCAGCTCTACCAAAGCAGTTTACCGGCAGCCATCAACTTCAACTCCTGCTCATGACCCCAGCCTTCAGTGTACCCCTGCAGGAGCCCACGGAGATTGTTCTTAGATGCGTGTGCCCCTTATCTGTCTGCATGATGGTCCTCATGCAGAGCCCGCCTCCTCCCTCCCTTGCCTCCCCCGTCCTTTCTGTAGATCACCCCTCCATAGTTTCCTCTCCCAGTCCTGTTCCCTGCTCTGTCTTGTCAGAAGTCTTTTCCCCTCATTATTATCATCCTCCCTCACTCCATGATAGCGGGCCTTCTGCTCAGACTCTTGTCATGGGCTTTTGTCTGTCCAGTCAGCTCCAGCGGAGGACTGAATGGTGAATCCCAAAACGTCTGGCTTCGTTCCACACACATCGTAGGACTCAATACATTTTCATTTCGCCAAAGCACTTTTCATGTCGCCTGCGTCACATTTGATATCTTCATTATTTTCATCATCCACAGTTGTCATTAATAACTTTCTAGTGACTTAGAATTGACAACATTATTTCTTTTTTTTAAAGATTTTATTTATTTGACACAGAGAGAGATCACAAGTAGGCAGAGAGGCAGGCCGAGAGAGAGAGGAAGCAGGCTCCCCACTGAGCAGAGAGCCCGATACAGGCCTTGATCCCAGGACCCTGATATCATGACCTGAGCCGAAGGCAGAGGCTTTAACCCACTGAGCCACCCAGTTGCCTGACAACATAATTTCTTATCCAGGCTCTCAGTTGTGCTTCTGCAGCTGCGTATAAAACCATATACTGAAAAAGACAAAAGATTAAAAGAAAAAATGCAACATTGTCTTAGGGCTGCACATAAGACTTCCATGTTCCGACTTCATATCAGGGAAGAGAGCGCTCAGACCAGATCAGCTAGTTCAGGGCGTGAGGCCCAGAGCTTCTGTGGGAAGAGAAGTTAGGTAGCACACTTGACACCGTTACCCCGCACTAACCAGTAAGCTTCAGAGGAGCCCCACGTACATTGTTCTGTGCCCGCTCCGGTTCGCCATCTCTCCGATGTCTATACCGTTCCTCATTCGGGAGTCTCAGTTGGACTTCAGAGATGTTGCCTGGAGTTGTTCATGGAAATGTTCGTGAGGAAATGTTTCCTCTTCCTGCTCGTGGCTTGGGGTCCTTTCTTGTTCTGTGCCCTGGTTCGGCCAGACTCTTAAGTGGGGGAATTTCAGAGTCCTAGGACTCGGTACCCAACCCCCATAATTGTCAGATAGTGTACTTAAAAGACTGACTTCCTCAGATGGTCTGGTGGTCTTTGTAATAAACCTGAGGAAATGGATATTTTTGCCCACATTCTACAAACGAGACTATTGCAGCGCGGAAGGATCAAACAATTTGCCGCAGTTAGGGAACCTTGCCCAAGGTCGTGCAGCTGGAGAGCCAAGATTTGATCCACACCTAGTGAATTCAAGTTCAGTTTCCCCCCTACACACCACCTGCCTCTGATGTCCTTTTATTTAGATATTTGTACTTACTCACACGAGGGTAGTAATGGTAAAGCCCAATTACAACACTGCTGGATCCCACTCTCTTCTGCCTCTGTTTTTTGTTTGGTGAAGATTTGATTTCTGCTTTGCATTCGGTCCCCCAGGAATCCCGTGAGCACTGAGGACCCAGGAATTGCCCTCCCTGGGCAGGCACTAGTGTCCTGCCTGGGGACGGTGTTCCCGGGGGACCAGGCTGTTCTTCCATCAACCTTCTGCTTTCAAGAGCCCCCGGCTTTTATTAGCAACCGTCTTTTGCTGTACAACCAGATCATTCCAGCCAACCATTTCAGTTTCTTGTTTCAACCCCTCCAGTGGCTTTGGATCGTCTAAATTTCTTACAAGCAACAGGGATGTTTGGTGTAGCATCCCTCTCTCTAATCCATTCCCTCTCTGACCATCTATACATTTCAGTCTTGTCTAACCTCACATCACCTCCTCCAGCCTCTGGACTTTGGACTTTCAAGTGTGCACTGGTATGCTGACTCTCGGAAAAGAATGAAAAAAGCCATGATATGCAGTATGTGCCCATTTCTGGAGCATAAATTCTCCCAAAATTTAACAAGACACAGCGAGAGAGGGTAGACAAGCAGGGAGAGTGGAAGAGGGAGAAGCAAGCTTTCCACTGAGCAGGGAGCCAGATACAGGGCTCGATCCCAAGACACTGGGATCATGATCTGAGCTGAAGGCAGATGCTCAACGACTGAGTCAGCCAGGCGCCCTTGGGATGACTTTCTTGACCAGCACCTATCTCTCTGCTGCCTGGCAAAGGCTCTGTGGTTTCACATGCCTTCTTGATAACACTGGTTATAAATAACACTTATCAGAGGGGATCGTAATTGTGTATGCTGGGAAATCTCCCTTCTGTTTTCTGTACTCGGTGGGTGGGTACCAGCTGTGTTTTCATTCATTTCTCTAAGTCTGTACTAAGTACAAGGTCAAAGACCTAGAAGACATCCAACAAAGGTTTGCTGAATGAAGGCCTGTTTTGACCCTAAAAGGACCGTTGTGCTTAGCTCAAGAAGAAACAAAGGACCTTTGTTTCCTGTTGATGGAATTCCTAATCCTGCATATATCAGTTGCAAGACCTACAGTTCTGCTCCATTTTGAAAATGGTCAAGGTGGTGTTATCTGGGAGACCTAGGTACATGCCCAAAAACCTAAGAGTGGAAAATACAGCTCAGTTTTTATCTAATAATTTGGGAATCAAGGCTTTTACTTCCAGGACATAGGAAGGTCTAGGATCCATTGAGTTCTAGGTCTCTTCTGGGTATCTCCTCTCTTCCCTCTACTTTCTTGCTGTCTTTCTTTCATGCCCCTATCCCCTGCACTCTCCTTTTCTGCTTCTTCTTATTCATCACCTGAATTCTTCCCTTTCTCTTGGTCATTCTCTTCTTTATTGTATGACCTAGTATGGTCTTCTAGTCCCAACTCCTTGTGACTTGTCAGCACAGACACCTGCCACCAAGGATAAGTTCTTTTTGCATACCGTATTTAAAATTTCCTTGAGAATAACTGAGTGGCTCAGCATTGCTAGTTGAAGCCCCCAGTGGCCATCTCGGATCAGGAATCTCTGGCCGGTGTAATCTGTACAGGGGAGGACAGAGTCAGGCTGGGACACATGGACAGTGACACATCCGTCCAGGACATTCGGAAATAAGGTGGTTCCCTCTGAATGGTCCATCCCAGGCTGAGTAGAAGCTAAAAATGATAGTGAATTGGAGTTGGGGTGAGAGAGCCACTTCACTCTCATTAAAATAATTGTGGATCTGGATGGAAAGAGTTCAATCAGGTGGCCCCGTGGCCAGCCAGCTCTTTGTTGGCCCATGTTGTTTCCACCCAAGAAGAGCCCAGGTCTATTAAAAATAATCATGGCTTCAGCTTCAGGATTGCCTCTGGGAGTCCAGTCAACACATTAATTAATTATCCTCAGTGTGAACAGATTTCCTCTAAAAAGCCTCCTGTCTGTTTATTTTCTTAGCCTCATTCTGTGCCTTCCAATTTGTCCAACCCTATTCTCCTCATAAATTGGCCACTGTCTTAGATTTCTCCTAGCGTCTGCTTTGCCTCTGTATAGTGTTGTCTTCTGGTGAGACAGTTGTGGTCTGATGGACCCCACTTAGCCAAGAGTCTTCAGAGCAGGAGACTGGGTCTCTGCTTTGGTTGGCTTCTTCAGTCGATACCTCAGAGTATTGACAGTCTTGGACATTGGGTCTCTCGGGACAGTCAGTATGCTAATAAGGGACCAGGAATGATAAATAGATAGCACATTTGGGCTTGATTGAAGGGCAAGTAATGAAATAGAGAAGGTTGTCTATGCTGCAGAATTGTGAGCCTGCCTTACATGGTGTATCTCACAAAAGTATTACAGAAACCTAGAGATTAGAAAGAAAAGCTTTAGGGCTGAGATGGGCAATGAAAGCAGGATGACTGTTAAAAAAGATCTCTGGGGAGAATTAATGATGACTGGAGTGGGGAGGCGTGGCACCAGAGGGTGGGGATGGTGATGGACAGCCTGGCTCTTGGGGACAGCCTGACTTTGGAGGAATGTGTTTGAAATGAAATTTCCGGACATGGTCAGTCTAGTGGGTTCCGCGTATGGTTTTAGTAATCTTCATCCTTTGTGCATTAACTTTCCTTTTTCATTTGCTGCACCAGCGAGAACAGTCAGTGCCAGTTGGCTTTCTTGAGTCGTTTGAACTTGGGATTGTTCATAAAAGAAGGATCTGTTGCATCCCTAGCCTTTGCACATAACCGGCGGCTAACAGGGCTCGCGTCCCAGGGCAGGTACTCGAGGGACCTGGAATGGAGTTCTTGGTCCTCAAGGGCTCCCCTGTGGTGTTTTTGGATTTCTGCAGGGTCATACACAGACCCCAGGGAAGGACTGTAGGTTGGAGGAACTGGTTCCCGAGAAGGGCTGGGGCTTTACTGATGCTGGCAGGAAGAAAGCCTTACTCTGCAGGGGCAGCTGAGAGCAAGTTTACAGAATAACAGAAGAGGCCCTCGGGAGAAAATATTGGGGACTGACTCATCATCACTTGGAGGCACTAACAGCAGTCTGTCCCCACATATCTAGAGCATCGCACCATCGGATGCCTCGGTGGAATGAAGGGATAAATGTCACACTGTGTGGGGTGGGTGGGAGAGGGAAGGAAGGGAGGAAAGAAGAAACCCACCAACATGACTCCCAAATAGAAACCACCTTTGGTCTGCTTGGGAAGGCAGAGTGTAACATACATAGCAGTGATCCTCACTATATTGGGTGTCACCTGGGAATCCTTGGGGTGCTCTTCATAGAAGAGCCAACCAATCAGTTGAGGCTGAGATGAGAGGGTATTTGGCTTACCATAGGAGACCTTGGAGGTGGGAGTTGGTTGCTTTCTGCTCGGAGCCCAAGTAATATTGCTTCTCTGGTTGGGCATCTCTGCAGGTCTCCTGAGCGTCTCATACTTGCAAGGTGGCTGCAGGGACTCCAGGCGTTGGCAAACGCTAAAAATGATCCCCCTCCGACAGCCAGTTTTTTAAACATTTTCCACACACCCCTGCCTCTACGTCTTATATTTGTAGCAAGTAGCACATCGTAGAGGCTTAATATATACTTTTTGAATGAGTTCACAGGTGCCAGATAAAATACAAGACTGTTAAATTTGCACTTCAGATAAACATCTAACAATTTTTAGTATGAGCGTGGCTTAAGCGTTGCACGGGCACACCCCTACTAACACAAGATTAGTTCATCTGAAGTTCAAGTCTAACTGGGTGTGCTGTATTTTTGTGTCTTGAATCTGGCAACCTCCTAGGACATCGGAGTGACTTTCTGGAGATACGTTTGGAGGTTTGCCTTTTGTTTCCCAGAGTGAGGGCTATCTGTTGTGATCCCTACTGAAGCATATGGGTTGAGGTGGAGAGTTGAGTGTAGATTGTGCACAGAGTTGGAACAATTTATCTAGAGGGAAACATGAAATTGGAACTAGTAGTTAGTGATGGAGAATTAACTCAAAATTAAATTGTGGATGGTTTGTAACCCCTTAGAGAGATTTCTGCACATTGCTTTCTGAGCAGTGGAAAGAAAGCCCGCTGCCAGCTGGGGTTCACAGCATGTCAGGGGCTCTTTTTCTCCGTGACATCTGTCTGTGATCACATGAGTGATTTGAGCTGTGTTGGAAAGAGCAGCAACTTTAGGCTGCCTCGTCTGATGTCCCCGGAGTTATGGATGGGGGTCTGATTGGTGATCCTTGCCGCATGTCCTATCACTGGACGGGGAATTCGGGAGAGAGAATTTCTGTACCGGGCACTTGTGTGAAATATGATTTCCTGAGTTCCACCCCAGACCTGCTGTAACAGATGCCCTCGAGGAACGGGGCCCAGCATTCTTAGCTCTTAACCAACACTCAAGGTAACTTGGCCCGCTGAAGTCTACGAGCCACTGTTCTCAGCTGTGGAGGAGCTATCCAAGAGTGTTCGCTTTGCAGTTGGATAAAGGGCTGCCGTGAGCCCAGCTGGCCTGGGGAAACCACTCTGAGACTGGTTAACACCCAGATGTTACCCCGGTGTCACCCGCCTGCCCTCGGGAACATCAGCTTAAAACAGTGGGATGTGCCTCCAAGGAGCAGTGGGAGGGCTTGGTGGGCTTCAGAGAAGATGGCCCTTTGGTGGCGAAATGTCTTACATGCATTGATGCTAAAATGTGGGAAAAGTCCAGGGATCATGACCTGTCCCGTAAGTGACCCGCTTAACCTCCTATAGCTATCGGCTTTTCTCTGGACCTCAGTGTCTGGTGGTGCCATGGGAGGATTTCCAAGGAACAGCCTTATTTCTGATTCTCCGTTGCCCAAGCTTCTCACGCACAAGATGAAGGATGGAAGCCCAAGGATTCTAGCCAGCTGAGCGTGATTGGGGTCTCCTGTTTCCCACCCAGGCCTTTCCTCTTTGGTTGCCTTCCTTTCTTCTGTCTAAACTTGCACACAAGCCCTTCCAACAGCAAGCCTTCTGAGGATGAGAGGGGACTGTCTGTGACTTGGGTTCTAGAGGACAGCCTGGAGGGAGCCAGGAGCCCTGGGGTCAGAGTTCAGATTTCTAAGCGAGGGGGAGGATAGGAAGGGAGGGCAGACAAAGTGACTCAGAAGGAGCAGTTCTGCAGACTTGCTCAGCCTGAGTGAAGAGCTGCTGAGCCCAGAGTTAGAGGGGGTGATGATGAAATGAACTTCTGAGAGACCGAATCCCTCCTCTCCCCACCTCTGTGCACCTTCAGGGGCCTGCACACCATACCCGAGGGAGCCACCTTCGTCCTTCTGTAATCTCTGGCACCTCAGGTTGGAATTCAGGATGCCATCGAGGCCAGAGTGCACTCGGCATGGGTCAGAGGCCCATGTGTGGTTGCTTGGTCCTTGGAGAATTTCCCAGGGGGCAGGGACAGGCCCGTGCGAGCACAAGATGGGGCGGCTGTAGGAGATGGTGTCATGATCCATTTTACCTGGACCTTGTAGGTTATTTTTCTAGTTTCTTTAGTTCTCCTCCCCCCTTTTTTTGACTGGCTTGATAGATTTACATCGTACTTCTTAATTTATTTAACATTTATATGATCAAAGCCATTGCTGCTGATGTTGTACGGTGTCTTCTGTCTCTGTTGGATCTTGCTCATTCAGTCTCATAAAGTACGTGTAATTCTTTCCCCCAGTTTCTTGATGAGGCCACAGGCTTAGTGAGGTAAAGGGTATGCCCAGGGGCAAAGAAGCCAAGACTCGAAATGCTTGTCTGACTCTGGAGCTGACACTTGGTTTCCAGGTCGGACCAACCTCCTCATTCCCAGCCTGTCTGTCACCATGGTAGTCAGACAGTAGGAACTTTGAGCCGGTCCCCCAGATGCCTAGGCCATCGTGCGAGATGAACAGGTTTATCGTCACTGTAGGGTTCATTTTTCAACGCTGAATATCACAAAGGAAGAGTAAACAGATCCATGGGTTTACTGCTTTATGACTTAGGGAATTTGTACCTGGAACGGGGGAAAAAGCCTGAAGCAAAACCATCACCCAGATAATGAGGGACCTATCGGATTAAAACAGTGTCAACCGGGTTTGCTGTCTCCAGCCCTGTGTGCTGGCTGGTGGTTTAAAAATAAACCACCAATGGGGCGCCTGGGTGACTCAGTCGGTGAAGCATCTGAGTCTTGGTTTTGATCTCGGGGTCTGGATCCAGCTCTGTGTCCTTGGCTCCCTGCTCAGCAGGGAGTCTGCTTAAAGGCTCTGCCCCTTCCTCACGCACATGCTCCCTGGCTCGCTCGCTCAAATAAATCTTAAAAACAAAACAAAACCACCTTACAGCAGCCAGAATGGCCAAAATTAACAAGACAGGAAACAATAAGTGTCGGGGAGGCTGCCGAGGAAGGGAAACCCTCTTACGCTGTTGGTGGGAATGTAAACTGGTGCAGCCGCTTTGGAAAACAGTGTGGAGATTCCTTAAAAAAATTAAAAATAGAGCTACCCTATGACCCTGCAATTGCACTACTGGGCATTTACCCCAAAGATACAGATGTAGTGAAAAGAAGGGCCATATGTACACCAATGTTCATCGCAGCAATGGCCACAATCGCCAAACTGTGGAAAGAGCCAAGGTGCCCATCAACAGATGAATGGATAAAGAAGATGTGGTACATATAT